>APFE031551375.1:6225-125122 GCA_000404065.3 Pinus taeda
AACAAACAAACAGACAATTAAAAAAACACTTCAAAAAAAATTCGGCCCACCTCTCAACCCCTTCCCTCTCACTCATCCCCTTCCCCCCTTTTCCTCCCCACCCTTGGCCCTCATGCTTTAAAATCATTGGAATTTTAAAGGTTTTCAAAGACATGATATTTTATCATTAATGTCATGCTTGAAAATCATTGGAAATTTAAAGTTTTTTAGAGTCACGATATTTTGTTTTTAACATCATTACTAAAAAGTGTTGAAAATGTACCCTTGAAAAAAAACGTTATTCCGACATCAACACTTTTCGATTTCAAGTTGTTTTTTGCACCAAACAAAATGGCTTTTATTGTTTTTTATTGTTATTTTTAAAAAATATTGAAAATTTACTATGAAAAAAAAACAAAAACAAAAACTTTATTCTGGCATCAACACTTTTCGATTTGAAGGTGCTTTTTCGTGTTTTTTGGGGATTTTTGGGCTTGAGTACCCATTTTGAGGTAATAGTTCTCGTTTGATCAGTAACTATGTTTATTATAAATACTTTGTTATGACCTTCCTCCTAGTAAACTACCACATGCTCTACTCATTACTCATGCATGTAACCATGTTACAATGTTTCCTATAACTTCACACTCATTTGTTGCTACAAACACCCTATCCATCTAAAATTGGCATGCCTTTGACCAAGGCATTGGTATTATACTATCACAAATCTAATAATTTATTAAAGCAATGACAAGCTCCACCTAGCATCACTCATTCCACTATAAGTGAGTACTTCACTCTTGTGACACTTCTCAACTTGTTGGTGCACCTAAGTGTGTTGAGTTCCCAAGTTGTGAACAGCTTTGTCTCTTCTAATTAACATTATCTTCAAGATTGAATTCGGGGAAAGTACCTTAGTTTCCAATGGGAAAACAAAAGGCCATACATGCTCCTCCACTTAAGTTTGTTGTCACCTTAGCAACGTCTCCATCAACTTCCTCATTTGTGTTGATTAGTTTAATTCTTAGGCTCACCATCAATATACAACTGAACTCCCTTTAATTGCATGACATTACTAAATCCACCTACACCTGCATTTGATTTCACCGACCCATTCTTCAACACACTTAGGTACTTTCCTTTTTTCAACAAGCTAGAAAACTAGTCCAACTCCACATGCAAAACTCATGAAAATCACATAATTATGTTCCACATAACTAAATAGCCTTGCTCTCGGTTCTATTATGCCCTACTTTGGATGTGTCATTTTCTTGAACAAACCCAAGTGCCTACTACAATTAAAACCAACTTCACACCACCTTGAGCACTTATTTATGTGTGTTCCCTAGCTTCACTACTTAGGTGATAGGTTGCAAGGTTGTGACTTTATTTAGTGAATAGAAGTTGGCAAGTGGACCATTTCCCACACTGGCATTGGAATTCATCCCTTCTTCGAAACTTTCCATCAAGTTCTTCAAAACTCCCCATGTTGATTAAGTCATCTTCAAAACCTCCATATCTATTGCTTAAATGCAATAAGTGTGGTATGCTCACACCAATATTTCCTTAATCTTCAACCAAAAGTCTTTGAATTTCCAGGTAAAGGCTTGACAATTTATTTACCCTGTCTAGTTCAACGAATGAACTACCTTCCTCTCAGTTATCTCATAGCAAGATATGGTGACATCCTCCTCTTCAGTGCGACTATCCACAAAATTTACACCGTATTAGTTAAGCGTTCAATCAATCTCCTTCTACAATGCACTTACTCTTCTTCTTAAATCTAGACTATCGTGTTTCTCTAAACAAGTAGTTACCACTAGACAACATTAAAACAATGGTGTTTACCATGGCTTCCAACTTATTAAACCTTTCCTCCAATGTCTTGAGCATGTCTTCCTCCACTAAAAACTTCCTACAAACTCCACCTAGGGTTTGCTTAGATTCTTTTAAACTTCCATTTTCCTCTCCACACTATCACACAATGTGTTCTTGCAATCATGCTTATGGTAGTCATTTTTGCGACCATGCCCACCTACCTTCACATTGTCAGAACAACATGGATTTTGGGATCATCAAAAGTCAACACAATATCTAGGCGAGGAATTGGTGCCACCTCCATCATATTCATAAACTCTTACCAAAGAACAACTTTAAAGTTGTCCATGGGTACCATTGGGAAACTAACAGTTCTCCTCTAGTCACAAAGTTGCAAGTTGACTCCTTTTAACTAAGCCAATTACAAGGTTGACATCTAGGTTTGATGCCTTAAATGAGGAATACACTAGTTCCAACTGCAAACCAAGTATCACTACCACCTCTTTCAATTTATTTTGCATTGCACCGCTCTCAATCATCACCATTTCCAATAACTTGACTTGTACAAAGCTAAATTTTGGATAATATCACTCTTAGTTTATTTTCAGCTTTCTACGATCCAAAACACCTAAACCCTTATTTAAAATAAACAATTCTTAACATAATAGTCCTTTGCACAAATATCACAAACAACAAGCTTCCCACCATTTTTATTCTCGGCACCATTTGCTTGTTTAGCCTTTCCCTTTCTAACTTTCCAAAAGGATTAGGCTTTTCTTAACATTTATTTTTAATTGTGCCATGTTACTTTCTCTCTTCAAGTACCTTCACCTACTTCTGAAATCCGTCTTACTCTTAGTTTGAAGTTGAGAAACTAGTTGTAGTTAAGGCAATGTCTAGGGTTGGCAAATTTTGATGTCACAATTCATTTGCACCGAAGGTTTCAAATGTTTCATAAAATGAAAGAGCGGATCTTTGTCAGTCATGTTTTTTATCTCTAGCGTTAGGAACTAAAAGCACATCGATCTATTCTTGGACCTTCAAGCCTAAGTGCATTAGAGATGTCAACTAACTCCTTGTAATTCCAGATTGAATTGAATCTTTCAAATATTGTTTCATCTCTGCATAATTCTCATTCTTCACAACATCTTTTCCACCTGCCAAGTCTTTCACTCAGTGTCTCCACCAAAGCATTGTTGTGCCCTTTAATAACATGGCAGTGACGTTCACCTTGCAACTTGGTCTCATTAGAACTGTCATTCATCTGCTCTAAGTACTGCTCAATGTCTGGACAAACTTTCCCCATAAACCTTACATTACAAGTGCAATCATAAAGTTCTCCCTTTGATTTTAATTCTGACGAGGATGGTCTACCCACCTCCAGTGGAAACAAATTTGTTCAATAAGTTGATAGTGTCTTCTTGGCTGCACACTTTCACTGCCACATACAGTAGCAAGTCCTCCACTACCTTAAACCTTTCATCTAGGGCTCTAGACAATGTTGCTATGAATGAAAACAAAACTACAATCTCACGACACTCGCCCAATGAGCTGCTCCAAAAATGGAAAATCTGCGACAATCTATGTTCCAAAGACTCAGTCTTAGGGACACATTCATCCACCTATTCTGACTACCTTTGGAAGGCTTCAAGTAACTACTTCACCCATCATCTCCAAAACAAGAAGTCGGATCTCATTCTTTGCAACCCTTATATACTGACCTCTATTACTATCACCATGAACGTTGGCCTGATTAACCTTTGCTCATGCTTATACACTCCTTAAGGTGACTTTTCTTTATTGCCTCGGTGAGATAAGCACTTGATATAAGCAACACACACACTCACCTTCCAACTAAAATCACAAAGAGACTTTCCATGTGTTTGAAGAAAATGAAAGAATAAAACTAATAATAACATTAACAATTAACAACATAAAAACCATATTTTACCTTGAAAACTTTTGTGGGATAACTAACTACAAATGATAGCTCTATTATTCCTAGTTCAAAGAAAAATACAATGGAGACTTCACACTTTTAAATAGGCTAAAGGAAAATTATGATATTGATTTCACACTTTTAAATAGGCTACATTACATTAGAATACTATGGAAAAAAACATGGGTTATCAAAATGTATAGCTTGAAACCACCAATACTAAATTGACTCTATGGCCTAATCAAGTTTGCTTGAACTACTCTAGCAATCCCAGACATTAAACTTGACTTGGGGAGATTAACTTGGTCCCAATAACTTTGTTGAAGTCCATATAAAAATGTTACCATCAATACATGGGTAAACCACTGCTTTATCTGCCAATTTTCTAGGATATTTTTTCTCGTACATGGTTCATCAACCATCTCACAACCTAAGATTCCACATTCCCCCCTCAAGCTAGCATACAAGTACACTTGCCACTCTCATATCTATTCAAGTGGTTCATTTCACAACTTGATCATCCATAACTCCATGTGCCACTACACTACAACATGTATGTTTGAATAACAAGTTCTACCACAAACTACCTTCAAGCTAGTGTACAAATAAGGCTGCCACCCTCGTAGTTATTCAAGTGGATTATTCCACAACTTGAAACATCATGTGTTATCATGATGTATCTATGCCTGAAGAACAGGGCTTACAACAACCTTGGGGAATATAACATGTCGATGGTTGGGAATCGGGATTTTCAACTTGGACCAAAAAACTTTAAGGTGTTCACACACCATTGTGGCTCTCCATCGCATGTTGTCTCTTTTACCAATCCTTGATACCATTGAATCCATTTACGTTCTCTCATCGATGCAACTAGGAGACCACTCTCTTGCTACATCTCTAGGTTGTGCCAATCCATAATTTGCACATACTCCTTTCTTCAACCTTAACCACTATTATTCATAGCAGTGCCCTCATTGCAACCATTAATCATCATTACTATGTTTTCATCTTGGGCTTTGCTTTTGATCTTATCTATAATGATATATGCTTTAGATCACATTTCACCAACAAATTCCAATGTTTAAGATCCAGACATTCAAGCAAAGTTTGGACCTCAATCTTTTACATATCCACAAGCACCATGCCATCCATGCTCAACTCTAGCTATGATACCAATTGTTAGGAAAAACAAGAGAAAAATTAACCAATAATAACACATAAACAATTAACAACACATGGACACCATATTCCACTTTCGAAACCCATGCGGGAAAACTAATTGTGAATAATAGAACTACTATACTTGGCCCAAAGGAAAATTACAATGGAGTCTTCACACCTTTAAATATGCTACATTAGATTAGCACAACATGGACAAAACCATGGGTATCACAACTTGGAGCTTGAAAACCGCGAATAGTAAATTGACTCTATGATCAAGCCAAGTTTACCTAAACTGCACTAACACCATTGTCTTCATTTTCCACCTCCATCACCAATGTTCAAGGTGGTGAACATCTACAATGTTTTGTGATGCCAATTTTCACCGAGGCATTGCATTAAATAACTTATCAGTCACATGTCTTAGAAGATAAAGTAGTGAAGAGTCCTCACTTTGCTCTTGAAACCAACTATTTTATCCAAAAATGTTGGTGAAAAGTACTTGCTTTGATACCATTGTTGAGTCTCCAACAAAAAATTCATTTTTGTTCCACTCTGGCATGTGGTACTAGCGTGCAACTGAAACCAGAGTACGCCTTCATATCATACTCGACCCTAAGTTTCCCAAGTTTTGTTACTGGTGTTATGACCAACTAATAAATTTGCAATTCCACAACCAATCATGCCTTCCAAATCATCCTAAGCAAACAATTTTCAACATTCCTCATTAAACAATGATGCAATTGTAACACTTCAAGATATGGCACAATGCCAAGCCTAGGAAAATAATACAACCAAGTTTTTATAAAGGTGAGTATGACTAGTTGTTACAACTCTCTATACTAAAAAATCACACGTCACTTTTCAATTTGTGGCCACACTATTGCATAAACATCTCTGTAATAGTTGTAAGTTTGTCTATTCTAGTCTTCATCTTCTTTAAGTGAGCAAGTATTTAGGCAAGAAAGCTATTATCCACCTTAAATGGCCTTCCACTTCTTCACCAGAATAGTGTGCCCTATAATGCAACAAGCTTATCCTTGGTAATCCTACTCCCTTGCAAATTTCCTTCAACACAAAAGCATCCACCTTCAAGTATTATTCCAATTCTAAGTCTTCCCTATGATTAATTATCACCAACCTCCTTTCTTAATATTTTTCCTAGGCCCTTAAACTTCTTGAATGATCCTCAAGTTACACAATCACTTGCACTCTTGACTTAATGATCAACTATTTGATCATTTCATGCTCCTTGATTAGCAAACCCACGACCTCCATTTTATATAATGGAAGGGAGATCAACACTTGTTTCCCTTAAACCAAGGGTGTCGCTCCATGTTCCACACCTTCATGTGGCATGCCTATGGCCCCTTCATCTTAGGTTATCCCATGATTAGAAACTCCTCCTTAAGATAAGGGCACACATTAGATTCAATGCCCCAAGACATTCTACCTTACACCCATAAAATACTTCCATGTCCATTGTCATACATGCTTCAAAAAATGGTCTAAGGTGTCTTCCCCAAATGGTATCCCACTTCACTACTGGGACCACAAATTCCCTCGTAACACATACTCACAATATAGATGTTGGAGAAGAGTATTATTGTGCCAAATATATATCTTTTCTAGCATATATATTACATTTCATAAATTACATTTTGTTAGCAATACTCCACTTCCTCCATGAACTTGGAGTGCTTGCAACCCAAAACTATTCAATTGCCCAAGTATCCATGAAATGTTGTAAGATTACACTAGTCACTCCATGGGTGAAACCATGCCACTTTATTAGTGAATCACACTCCCATACTTTTCTTTGCCTTACAATTTATGCCCAACACTTCAACCATTGAACACTTCTACTAAATGCTTTTCCAAGATGCACTCAACTATGGTGCCTAAACATTTGCACTCCATTGTGGCATTTTATTGAGCAAACGCTCCACACTCTACTCACTTCTCACCACCTACAATTGTGTTGTAATATTGTCTTTCGTTCCACATGCCATCTTCAGCTATGGACATCCTCTCTTTTTTACTTTAGTGTCCCTTTGACCAAGGCATTGGCATTCTACAATTGCAACTCTAAGGATCTTCTATACCTACCAAAAACTGAGTGAGTGCCTTGCTCCCATGACACATCTCAACTTGTTGGCGCAACTAAGTGTCATTCGAGTGTCCAAGTTGCATAAGACTTCATCCCATCTTGCCATTATCTTCGTGATTTGATTGAGGTAAGGCACCTTAGTTTTCCATGTGAAAACAAAAGGCCTTACATTATCCGCCAAGTTGTGGCTTAGTGGTCGAGAATAGTGTCACCATACAAACAACCCAAGTTCAGAACCCAATGGGTGTAAAGTCCATAAGTGTGTGAAGGAAGGTGTTTGACCTCTTGGATCTAGTGTCCTTTTGTGCTAAAAAAAGGCTTAAACATGTGCAATAAGTCAAATTGGCTTAAGTAGATGTTAATAGGATACTTGATCCTTTTATTGTTTATTAGTTATTGTCACACATACACACATGTGCAACCCCAACACATCCCACATCCCACAAAGGGAGTTGTGTTTATTATTTACTATCTATTGTCTCTCTCAAACAAACAATTGAGTTTATTATTTATTGCCTATCATCAACATGCATGCACCCCCACAACTCATCCCATACAGGTGGAGGGAGGGTGACTACTAATATGGGTGTATATCATTTACTGTTTATTGTCACATTTACACACATCCTCACAATAAGGCCCACAAAGGGATGAGTGGAATGCCAGTACCTCCTTGGACACCCTTATTTTCATAAAGACCATGATGATATGTTGGGGCTTACATGTTTTATTATTTATTATTTATTATTGTGCATGCACATACACACACCACAATGCATACACACACCACAATGCCTCCCCCTTTGCATAGGGAGGCCACTACCTTTGTGGATACCATTATCTACATAAGGATCATGCTATGTTGGGACTTACAATGCTTATTTATATGGACACTCCTATTGGCAAAGTATCATGGCATATTGAGATGCACACCTAGAACCACAAAGGCCACTACCACCTCCATGGGCACCCTTATTGGCATAAAGGTAATGGCGTGTTGGAACTTCAAGAGAATCCCTTTGTATCATGGCATATTGAGATGCACACCTAGAACACATCTCATAGAGGAGGCAAAGGCCACTACCACCTCTATGGGCACCCTTATTGGCATAAAGGTAACGAAGTGTTGGAACTTCAAGAGAATCCCTTTGTAGATTCATGTTGCCACAAAGATCATAATATGTTGAGACTTTAGGCGACTACTTCCATGGGCATTTGTATTGGGATAAGGATCATGGGATGTTGGGACTTCATGCCACTACACTTGTGGATATCCCTATGGCATAAAGATCATGGTATATTAGACTTTTATATTTTGAGATAGCATATAAAAAGATGGAGGATTTTTGGATCATAGAACTTGCAACCAATCAATCATTTTGTAAGTAGTAGTGTCACTACCTTTGTGGACACCATTGTGGTATAAGGATTATGGTATGTTGAGACTTATAACAAAATCTCGTTGACAATGTAGAATAGCATAGAAGTACATAAACAATGTATCTCACTAATTATTTACACATATATTCATCCCACAACTAATCAACCGATATGTTAATAAGAAGGCCACCATGTATACGGACATTCCATTGGAAAAAAAAAATCACAAATAAAGAGAAATTTAAATCTTGCACCTCTTATATGTCACATAAAAGATTTTAATAAATAACTAATCTCCATCCCTTTTTATTTATACAACATTATTAATTACCTAATCTCCATCTTTCTTTATAAATATATTTAAAAAATAACATTTCTGTTATAAAAAAAATAATAATAATAAAAACTTCTTCCCACTATATATGAACTTAACCTAAACTTGTAATTAATTTGCCAATCCAAATATTGACATTACCAGTCCTTAGGATGTCTTTACCTTTTGAAATAAGTGCTTCTCATAATCCATGCCATACTTAATTTGCCAATCTCAATATTGACGTTACGAGTCCTTAGGATGTCTTTACCTTTTGAAATAAGTGCTTCTCATAATCCATACCATACTGACCCTAAATATTAGGATCATTGACTTTGGTTGTGTAACTAGCACCAATGCTCATCACAACATTAATGCTAAGCGTCCTTGCGTTGTCTTTCCAAGACCTCTTTAGGTAACCAACTACGAACACTACAAGCAAACTCTATGAGATATAGAATATGGGATAAAAGTTTCATGGTGGTTTATCAAAAATCATATATGTTGATCTTTTCTCTTATTCATGACTTTGAGTTTATGATTATTCATTCAAATTTTAACTTTAAGTTTATGATTACTCATTCAAATTGTTGCATTTAAATGTATAATTTTTTATATTCAAAGTATTGAAGTGTTATAATAAAAAAATCGTTATATATTAAAATATTTATAAAAATGTGAATAAGGTACAGAGTTATGTTAAAACACTGTGTAGTAAAAAGATCACTACTTTGAAATTTTAAGGGTAAAAATCTAGCCATATTAAAGACTAGTATGATTTAAGCCAAATAAAACCCCTAAATAATTTTGATAACTTAAATACTCCTATATCACAACTACTCATACTACAAATTAAACATACAAATGATCTTAAAACTCACACCATCTATATATATATTAATTAAACATAAATTTTAATAATGATTTATCAACTCCTTCACACGTCATATATATGTCCCTCGGTTTTGTGCAAATGACTGATAATTCAAATATATTTGCATCCACATTCAAATATATTCAGTAATATATATTTTATATTCGGCTTCCATATTTTTTATTGTTGTCGTTTTTAGAGTAAATTTATTTATATTTTATCTATTTTACAAATCAGAAAATTAGTTTTATGTTTTATGTTTTAAATTTACATAAAAGACATTAAATTCATTTTAGGATTAAAAATACAATTTAAATAAAAGCCCATCACGATCTCACCAAAATCATATCGCCAAATTACAAAGGAGGAAAAAAACAAAATGTTTCTGCATCCATCTTCTATCTATCAAAACATCAATTACCTACCAATATGGAAAAAGCACGTTTTTACTCAGACAGACCCTGACATCAATATGGAAAAGTCAAACACACCATTCACGTTTTTACTCAGACAGACCCTGACATCTTGTAGATGAGGGTTGGTGTGGGCCTCTTAAGCAACGAAAAGACAGTCCCACTAAATGAAAGTTCCACCAAATGTATTGCAATGATGTACTCACCGACAATGAAAATCTCATCTTTTTGGGTTTCCTGTCAACTAATGTACTTGATGATGTTCAATGAAGCCACTCAAATCAATAGAAATTACAAATATATCAAGGTAAAATCGTTTACTAATCTCACCTATCGGGCTCCATAGACAACTTGTAGTTGGCCTTTCAGAGGGATGACATGGATTTACCATGGTGTACTGGTAGTCTGGTAAAGGTGCCCTCTAAGCAACAGGGTACTGCAATGATGTAATATTAGTCTCCAACTCAGTTTATGGAGGTTATCTCTGGAGCTAATCAAGTTATCGACAACAACTCATCTTTTTGAATCCCATCAACTAATATAATTGATGAGATCTAACGAAGCCAACACCTCATCAAATAGAAATTACAAATTTGCCTGGGAGGGTCACAGGCAAAATCGTTTTACTAATCTCGCCTATCGATTTCTATATACAAGTTGTACTGGCCTCTGTGGCCTCTCACAGGTGCTAGCGAAAGCGTGCACGGGTTGGATTAATCCATGGTGTATTGCTCAATGCTTGTAAATGATTAAGAGAGGTTAAAGGTACTCAGGGGTTGATATTTCACATTTGCGTAAACAAGCCCATACTCTGAAAGAATACTCAATATTTATTACAAGTACACTACAATGAAGTCGTACCAATTTTAGAAAATTTAACTCATATTGATTCATTTACTTCAATTATTGAAGATACAGCTCATCTTGGTTGCAACTATTCATTCTTCTCTTCGATTATATTGTTGTCATCCACCTAGTGAGAGGAATTCTGCTCCAACTTTATTTCCAAACCACTCGAATTTATTCTAGAACGATGATGGTGCAGAATGTTGGCAAAGGGGTTACCTATTCTTGCATCAACAATGTATCTTTAAATGCCTGTAAATGATTAAGAGAGGTTAAAGGTACTCGGGTTGATATTTCACATTTGCGTAAACAAGCCCATACTCTGAAAGAAAACTCAATATTTATTACAAGTACACTACAATGAAGTCGTACCAATTTTAAAGAATTTAACTCATATTGATTCATTTACTGCAATTATTGAAGATACAGCTCATCTTGGTTGCAACTCTTCATTCTTCTCTTCGATTGTATTGTTGTCATCCACCTAGTGAGAGGAATTCTGCTCCAACTTTATTTCCAAACCATTCGAATTTATTCTAGAACGATGATGGTGCAGAATGTTGGCAAAGGGGTTACCTATTCTTGCATCAGCAATGTATCTTTGCTTGACTCTAAAGTTACAAAAGCTAATAAGGCGTTTAGATGCTTCTGAATAGCACATCATTTACAATGCCATCTAATATGAGTTAGAAAAGGAGAAAAAAATTTAGATTCTTGTAAATAGCACATCACTTAAAATACATGGCAAACATTGGCAAATGGCTTATTTGTTTTTGCATCAGCAATTATTTTTGTTTCACTTAATAAAAAGTTTTTTTGGTAGGCCAACATCCACGGGGATTTGAACCAGTAACCTATCGTAAAGAGTGCCTTTAACACCTATCACAAAGAGTGCCTTTAACACCTATCACAAAGAGTGCCTTAACAGGGCACCAAACCAATTCATCATCAATCCAAAAACCCCAAGGGATAGTGCCTTTAACACCTATCACAAAGAGTGCCTTAACAAGGCACCAAACCAATTCATCGTCAATCCAAAAACCCCAAGGGATTCCCTCTGAAATAAGTTAGAAAAAGAAAAAGTATTTAAATTCTTCTCAATAGGGCATCATTTATAATGCCAATCTAATAGGAGTTAGAAAATCCCCAAGGGCTTCACTCTAACATAAGTTACGAAAGGAAAAAGTATTTAGATTCTTCTGAATAGCGCATCATTTATAATGCCAATCTAATAGGAGTTAGAAAATCCCCAAGGGCTTCACTCTAACATAAGTTACGAAAGGAAAAAGTATTTAGATTCTTCTGAATAGCGCATCATTTATAATGCCATCTAATAGGAGTTAGACAAGGGGGCAAAATGGTTAGATTCTAGCGAATAGCACATCACTTAAAATACACGGGAAACATTTACTAGCCTTTTGATTACTGCTTGTTATTTTGAATGCCCTTTAGTTCAAAAAGATATCATCCATGCTAAAAATGGTGACCAGCTTTTGCACGCAATGAACAATTTCATCTGTAGTCCTAATAAGGGAGTTCTCTTCCTTATTAGGACCCCAATATCCTGTCCCCAAGTGTTGTTAGTTAAAACCCAGATATGCTTAAATCTCGCTGCAAAAAGAATTTGTTGATTCAGCTCCTCGAGGATTGAATTTGAAGAGTTCAATAACCTCCAACTATCATTTCGCTCTTCATAGATCAATCATGAATATTTCCCCTCCATTAGAAAAGCTGCATTTGAATTTTACTCCAATTGGTAGGAGATATTGGTTTGACTTTCACTTTTTGGACCGTGAGTATTATTATTGATTTTTGGAGTTAACAGGTTAACTTCTTCCCAATGGCAAAGCCTTTTCCATAAAAAGGAATACCCTGCCCTTTAAACTTCATCTCTGATTCTCCACAGCATGCTGGACAAATCATGCTGCAATGATCTGCTTAAAATTATTTTGTGACCATGGATTAGTTCCAGCTTTTTATGTTATAGCGGGTGCAACCCATTTCCTGCAAGGAAAGCATGCACCTGCTTGTTGACTTCAATCCAACTGCATCCAGCCGTTGGTTTAATCCCCCTATCTTTCATGGTTTTTCTCAGCTTTTCAATACCATCCCACCGGCCCACTGAAGCATAGATATTTGAGAGCACAACATAAGTTGCTGCATTTTTCCAATCCAACTCAAAAAGGTGTTCTGCAGCGTATTCTCCTAACTCTGTATTGTTATGTATGATACAGGCACCAAGCAAACACCCCCAGACTGTAGCATCAGGGGTTATTGGCATTTTGCTTATCAAGTCTTTTACCTCTTCCAGGTGCCCAGCACGGCCAACAAGGTCAACCATGCAGCCATAGTGTTCTATCTCAGGTGCGACCTGGTAACATTGACTCATAGAATTAAAGTACTTTCGGCCCTCATCCACTAGGCCTGCATGACAGCATGCCGACAACACATTGACGAAGGTAACACTGTCCGGTTTCATACCAGATTGTTGCATTTCTTGAAATAGTTTCAAGGCCTCCTTGCCACATCCATGCATTGCATATCCTGCAATCATTGAATTCCATGAAACCACATCTTTTCCATGTATTTTGTCGAAAACTTCATTTGCCTTGTCTATGCTTCCACATTTTGCATACATGTCCAGAAGCGCGTTACACAGAAATACATTGCACTGAAAACCACTTCTAATTATTTCTTCATGGATTTCCATGCCCAGTTCCAGAGCTGCCAAATTAGCGCATGCTGGGAGAACACTGGCAAAGGTTTTCGAATCTGGCTGCACAGCTGTTTGTTGCATCTGCCGAAAAACCTCCAGAGCTTCCATGTTATGCCCATTCTGTGCATAACCTGCAATGATGGCGGTCCAGGATGCAGCATTTCGTTGAGGCATTTTGTCAAACACTTTGCGCGCAATGTCTATTCTCTCACATTTTCCATACATGTCTACAAGGGCAGTTCCCACAAAGACATTAGATTCCAACCCACTTCTGATTACTTCTCCATGTATCTCTATACCCTGCTGCATAGTTCCCAAGTTCGCACACACTGGGAGAACACTGGCAAAAGTTTGTGCGTCCCGCTCAACGCCTGCCAGATGCATTTGCCTAAACATCTCCATGGCTTCCAGACTGAGCCCATTCTGCACATATCCGACAATCATCACAGTCCAGGAGACTACATTACGCTGGGGCATTTCTCTGAAAAGCTTCAATGCCTCGTCTATGTATCCATTGTGCAGGTATCCCGTAATCATGGCGTTCCAGGAAACAATATTTCGTTCAGGCATTTTGTCAAACACATCGCGTGCTTTCTCAATAATACCACATTTTGCATACATGTCCAAGAGGGCAGTGCCTACAAAAACATCATACTGAAACCCTCGTCTGGTTATGGCCTCATGAACTTCCTCGAGGGTTTCCAAGGTGTTACATGCAGGAAGAACACCGGTAAAGGTGAATTGATCGGGTTGAATTTCACTCTGTTTTTTCATTTGACGAAACAGAACCAAAGCTTCCTGGGAAAATCCATGTCTGGCATATGCTGAAATCATGGCATTCCATGAAAAGGCGTCTCGTGTTGGCATGTGGTCGAACACTCGCCGAGAATCCTCCGGGCTCCCGCACGTAGCATACATAGTGATAAGAGTGTTAAGTAAGAATCTATCTCCGACAAAACCCCTCTGATGCATTTGGGCATGGAATATTTTGCCGCCCGATAAGGCCTTAAGCTTGACGCAGCCCTGCAGGAGAGAAACACATGCACTTCTATCTACAACGTTGTCGGTAGCATTCAAGAAGCCGAGGGCGTCTTTTAGCAAGCCCACTTCACGCAGTGTTACCCCATTCTGTACAGACGGAATGTTTGTGTTAGCTCCGGTTTCAAGTACAGCAATGGCAGACTGCCTGACTTGAATATTAAGCACGAACCCAACGAGCATTACAGTGTTCTTCTCTTTTTGGTTTCTTAATGACTGTCTCCTTAGCAACCCGTTCATCTGAATATGTTAAAGTTCAAATCTATGGCATCCCTGCTGCATAAATCTGCCGAATGTAGGCAGATTTATTTCAAATTCGAGAACACTCAGATTTCAAAACGTTTGACTTGTTATACTGTAGGCATGTGACATAATTTTATTTATAACATGTAACTTGCACTAATGACACTAGTTGGTTCGAAAACGCGACAAATCATAGAGCTTGTGATTTAGGCGGAAAAATCTCTTCTACAAATGATGAATTTGATAAAATAAAATATTAGAATTAATTAGGTATTGCTGATTGAAATAATTAATAATGCATATTAAGAGCATGTCATCATGGAATGCGTTGTAATTAGTGAACAATTTAAAATTAGTTGGGAATGAAATTGAATTTAGGTGAGTATTAACTGGCATTAAAACATTGAAATAAAAAAGCTTTAAATTGAATTTTAATTAATGGTTTATCAAAACAATTAAAAATGTATAGTAAGTTTAATGTGTAGTATGTGTTTACATCAATGAGCATGATTTGCAATTTGATATGTTCAAATCTTTTATTATATTTATTATTAATTGAGAGAATGATTTGTAATTTGATATACTTACATATTTTATTATAATTATTTTTTTCTATATAGCATATTTATGCAGAGTTTTTTTGGAAGAGACCTTAATGTATGTGTCTTTCTTCACAAAAGTGCATTCTTATGCATGGATAGGGTTACTTAGAAGAGACCTTATGCATGTGTTTTTCTTGAGAAAAGTGCATCCTTACGCATGGATATAGGGTTACTTAGAGTAGAGATTTATTATGGAATTGACTTGTTGCATGCATGCATCTTTCTTTATTGGACATTATGACACATTAAATTTAAAACTTCCTCGTGCAATATACCCTCACTTTCCCTTGGGATCTATGTGTCAACCATTAATTATCTACAAACTAACATTGCACCCTTACTAACTATGCTTCCCTTATGCACCCTTACTAACTATGCTTCCCTAATGCCTAGACAAGGTTATATGGATCCACTAAGTGTGACTTTTAAAGATGGCAACTTTCAAATATTGTTCATGCATGCATGAGCCTCAACCATAGACTACCTACTAAGTTAGTGTTGCACCCTCACTAATTGTGCCTCCTTTATACCTACACAAGTGTTATCACTTAAGAAATCAAATGCCAAAATTTCTCATACTAGCTTGATGACAAAGGTCAGCGTTAGTCTAAGTTGATTTCGTTTTTCTTTAAAGTCTGAGTCTTAGGAGGTCATGAGTCAATGTGTATTCTTATCTAACACTGGTTACCCTCATTCACCACCCATCTCATAGTCATGTGTTACTTTGTTACCTATCACAAATCCTTTTAGGTAATTGCGTAGCACATGTAACCTTTCTAAAGTGTTTTCGCAGCGCATTTAATTTGTTTAGCAGTTTCGCAGCGCAAAAGTTCATTAGGTGTTTTCGCAACGCTATTAGGTGATTTCGCAACGCATCATTCAAAATTTAAACTAACTGCGCTGTGAAATCAAGGGTTCGTGCATTCCGCAGCGAATCTTTCCCAAATGTCAAATCCGTTAGGTAAATCTATGGCTGCGTCATCCTTTGTCAGTTCATGTACTCCACTTATCACGTCCCACCACCCATCTCCATTATCACCACCATTAGATTCGTTGATACACACGGATTACAATTTCCAAGAAAAGCCACCTATGTACAAGCTTTAATGATGATTGTAAGCCTTGCATGAATAACAAATCTGCAAGATTGCAATTTGAAAAAACTATAATCGGCAAGATTTCAATTTTAAATAACATTGTAATCAAGCGAGGTAGCAAATCAGGCGAGGTAGTAAATTAGGCGAGGCAGATTTTCAAAAGAGGATGAGTTTACAGTTTGAACAGAGCTAGCATTCCTTGCTTACAGGTCATTAAGATTTCATGGAGGGGTCAGTAGAGAAGAATAAACACAGATCAGGCAAATGTCTGAGAAACGAGCCTGAAGGTTTGGATATAACATTGTAGAACAAAGATGTGGAGAAGGCATTTAAAAAAGCCGGATGTTGGAATTTTTGTAGGAAGTTACAAGGAGGTCATGCACAGGTGACTAAAGAATTTGCACTAAATTTTACAGGATTAAACTCAAAGGTGGCTATGATGGAATTGCAGGTCTCACCAGATATGATATCCATAGTGACAGAGATTCCACGAGGGCAAGAAAATTGGTTCAAGAATTTCAAATTTGACATGAATCCATGCAAAGAGTTTTTAAAGAAGGAATTCGTTAATTCGGATTTGAGTAAGTCTGTTCCTAGGAGCTATGTCAAAGAGTCCTATGCACATTTACTCACCTGTATACAGAAATACCTGACTTATGAAGGAAGATATAACAAAGTGTATTCGTACCATTTCAAACTCCTTTTGCATTTTACAGGGAAGGCTTCTATTGATCTACCTTTTTATTTATTCCGCAGTTTGAGTAAAATGTGTGACAAGGTGCAATTGAGGAAAGAGGCTTGTGAAACTTCTTTGTTTCACCATGGTTTGATTAAATTACTTGTTTTGCATGAACTTCAAAAGGTAGGCAAAGACTGGAATACATTTATATTCATGGCTGGTTTCAAAAGCCAGACCGGTCTTAGCCCTCTAGCTGCAAAAGATCTTACAACAGCAGGTCTTCAAACAGAAACAAGAGCCAAGAGGTTTTCAAAATTAAAGGCAAGGAAACAAGTTAGAGAGTCTGTAAAGCCACTGACCATTCAAGATACACCTCAGCAGTCAATTAAAGAAAAAGCTCAGGTCAAAGAGACTGCACATGAATCAAGCATAGCTGGAGTAGTTCAAAGAAGAAGAACGAGGAGTCAGATGGCTAAAGAAAAGGGTAAGTCAGTAGCTATTGGAGAAACTCCTGTTTCGAAGGGAAATTTAAATGATTTATTGCAGACAATTGACTTTGAAGAGTCCCCACTAGTTCAAGATGATTTGATGCAGTCAGGAAAAGAGAAGACAAAGGAAGCTAAAGCCTCAAAGAAACTTAAGTTTGATGAGCAAGTTGAACAATTTGTTTTCAAGCCCAGGAGACCCATAACAAGGAAATTTAAGCAAGTACAGGAGGTACCACCAAGGACAGATGAAACAGGGGAAGAGATACAGCCTCGTGAAAGAAAGGACAAAGGCAAAACAGTTGCCACTCATAAAGAAGATAGTATGGAGGATTTGAAAAGGAGATTGGAATTTGCCAACCTTGAGATTGCCATACTGAGGAAAGCTGCCAGGAAACATGCCATACAACAAGCTAATTATTACAGAATGAAGACCTTATGGGAAGACAAAATAATTTCAGAGGTGGTTGACTGTAATACTCAATTCCATACCTAGACAGTACCGGCAATTAAAGAAGCAAAATTCATCAGAATGATTAATATGCAATTAAGAGCTGGGATCAAGGTCATGAAGAAACAAATTGAAGACTTAAAGGTACAGTTAGGCCAGCTGAAGGAATCTTCTTAATGAAATCCCATTTCAAATAAGGCTATGTTTCAAATTTTGATGACTTTGCTTAGTGTCACCTTTTTTGAAGAATCCTTCATTTCCATTCGGTGTTGAAAGGTTTTGGAATAGTTGAAAGGAGGGTTTGATTGCAAAGTGCTCAAATAAGTAAAGTTCTGGGTTGAAACTATAATTTTTGAAGCAACCCTACGAAACTGCTGAAGCTAAACAGTCCAATTTAAATTAACCAGTTTTGAATATGAGCGGGAATTTTCAAAGGTAAATGTCTACAAGGTATGCACGGCATCAGCTGAAGCTATTAAGATTCAACCAAGTCAAGACAGGTGGAAAAGTATGGATTCAGGTCCAACTTTTAACTTTTGTCATAAAATTAATGCCTTTACCCCGGTTCAAATATGTCAAGACAGCGTAAAGGAGTTTTTTCTTTTGAATATAAAGGAAGTGGACAACACATCAAAGACGTGGTCATCTGTCACATTTTGGAAAACCAAAGATGAAGAACCTGCTTCTGTGGATTCGAAAATTGTGAAGACCGATGAGCAAGGGTAGTTTCCTATATTTCAGGGCAATGGAGAGGATGTGGCATAGAAGACCAGCATGGAGCCTTGAACACCCATCACAACCAAACTGAAAGGAACCAGATGTCAAAGAACGAGAACCATTATAGCCAAGGCAATTATTAGCACAACATGGTGTTAGAATCCTACTTGATTTAGACCTCTAGAAAGTCTAGTTGAAGTTTGTTACATTTAATAGGCAGTTAAAAGTTGATTAGGTGTCATTAGAAGTAGATTTCGAGTTCCCCTCATGCTTGAGGAGGAATCTCAATCAAGTAGCAGAGCTCTATATATAGCAGGAACAACAATGTAATAGGGGTTGGAAGTTTATGTAAAAAAGCTCTGTTGACAAGCTTATGTAAAGACTTTGTTTATTTTGATAATACAGTGAATGGTTTCAGCTGCTCAAGAATCATAGTGACTTCAATGCATGAATTCCTCTTGTTGTCTTTCATGTTGTTTACAATTTGATGGGTACTTGATTACTTAGAAATCACATGCTGTGTTCTAATTTCCTTCATGTACTCATATACTGTCCCTTTGTGTCTGTTGTACTTTATGTATATTGAAGTCTGAATGCCTTGATTTCATTGCAAAGCCAATTCACTGTTAATGTTGAGTAACATATGACTCCATGAGCCCAATGGATGCTTGTTAATTTAGATTTTACCAGCCTCATTCCTATTTGTTTCATAGAAGAGTTAACCATCTCAATCACAATTTCAAATCTTAAACCCTTTGAGAGAGCCCTCTCAGGCTAAGGAGGCTAAGCCTTAGCTAAAAGATTGGTCTGAAACAGTTACTTGAAGTCTTCCTGGTCTGCAGCCTTCCAAGACCTGATTTTTGAGATAACAACAAGGACCAAGGTTGTATGGAACCACTAAGTGTGTTGTTGAAGAAGAATAATCATTGAGTGACAAGTAAAATCTAACACTCCTCTTTGCGAGGAAAGTGGTTTTTACTCTACTAAGTTTCTCTTTTTACAACTCAAACTTTTCCTTAGTTATGGGTTTGATGAAAATATCTACCACCTCCAAAACTAAATGAACGCACTCAAGAACCATTACTCCTTTTTTAGTTGTCTTTGACAAAATGGTACAGAATGATAACATGCTTGGAGCGATCATATACATTCTCAAAGAACTTGATGCAACTCTAATTGTCATAATAGACAATAATGAGCTTCATCACGTCATCAATCAACATTGCTATCAACGTGCATGGCCAAATGACCGTAGAAGAATTCATGGTTGTTGCCATGTGCTCTACCTTCAAGATCTTCATTGTGTACTTCCCTTCTTAAAAAAGATGCCCCTTGCACCCTACCAAACCTAAAGACCCAAAGATAAATGCATAAGGTTGATGTCCTTCATATCAAATTCATTGAGCAAATTTTACATGCACAATGCATTAAGCTTATGTTGGAATCAAGTCATCTACATCTAGAGCCAAGACATAAATCATTTATTTTCAAAGAAAAAAATCATATATATTGTTGGAGAAGAAATATATACATAGGTCATTGAAAACTGCAGTCACTTCTAGAGAACCAAGACACATATCATTTTTTTTAAAGAAAAGAATCATATGTATTGTTGGAGAAGAAATATATATATAGGCCATCCAAAATTGCAGTCAATTCCAGACAGCCAAGACACAAATCATATTTATCATACACATATTAATTAAGGTTAGGATATGCAACAATCTTGGTGAAGCCCAATGTCAACAAGTACTTATCAATCCTTTAGTACCATACATGTTGTGCCCACTTTAGCACATAAAGGGCATTATTTAAGCCACATACCCACATGTTGTGCCCACTTTAGCACATAAAGGGCATTATTTAAGCCACATGCATGGGTATCTTGTCCATACATTTCAAAAGCCCTATATCGATTATGTACTCTTCCTCTTCAATGACACCATTAAGAAGCTATAAATGCCAACAAAAAACTAATGCAATTAACATGATGACTTCAATAGAAGTATACTTAACAAATAAAGCAAAAGTCTCCTCATAGTAAATTCCCTCTCTTTGAGATAATTCTCTCACCACAAATCTAGTCATGTATTTATCTATACTCCCTTCACTTGCATGCTTGATCTTGAACAATCTCATAGAATTTATCACATATTCCCCACTAGTCTTGGCACAATCTTCAAGACATCATTCTTCATAATGGAGATACTCCTTAGTAGTGGCATCACACAGCACCTACTTCACTTTTTCCTCCTTGAAGCTAGAAGGCTTTGAATCAATGATAAAATACCTCAAAGCAACATGCTCTAAAAAACTTCTTAAGGGTTTGACTCAAAAAGAATATTTTGGATCTCCTACTTGACCTCGTGCCTCACACAAGGTTTTTCAAGCCACCTTGACTACATAGCTGCACTAGATGGTAGAGAACCTTGTGTTCCTTCAATGAAACCTTGCCAACCTAAATCATATTTCTCTACTTCAAGTTTATAATGAACCTTTGGGACGACAAACTTTTCTCACTTCTACAACTCTATGGCAAGTTCTATAGGCTTATAGGACCCTCCATCCTCAAGAAAGTTAATATCTCTACTTACCATTGTCTTTTGGTGAGCTGAAATATGGATTTGACAAACCTTGGATATCTCATTGTAAGCATCAAATATAGCCTCAATGCTATATAATGGAAAATTTAATCATGTTTCCTAGGAAAATATAAAATTGATAACAAATATGTAAAGGTACGATACTTAGGCTTATCAACACTAAAAATTATTTTATTGTCTTTTCAAGTAATATCCTATGAGTACATCTATTCAGAGTGTAGATAGTTGTGTTGCATGCCTATGCTCAAAGGTTCATGGCAATTGGAAAATTTATATTGTGAATGATATTTTTGTTGTCTCTATAATGGATTGGTTCTTCCTCTATGCAATCCCATTTTGTTGCTAATTGTATGGTAATATGAGCTCCCTCTCCATCCCTACTCCCTTGCAAAAGGCATCAAAGTACCTAAAGGTCTACTCTCCTCCATTGTTAGATATCAATACTCTGATCTTCTTACGTGTCTAAATTTTGACTAAGGCTTTGAACTCTTGAAACTTATAGAACAATTCATTTTGACTTTATAAAGTAGATCAAGGTTTTTCTAGAGCAATAATTAATATAAGGGACACAAGAAAAACTACCTATTAATCAAGTTGAAGACATGAGTTGAAATACATCTAAATTGATCATATCAATAATCTCTCTTAACTTGTGCTTACTACTTGGAATGGCAATATTGGCTTGATTTTCAAGTGCACACTTTGGTGCTCTTGAATCTTGATCTTGAAGTCTAGCAATCTCTACACCATATCATTCAAGAGAAGAAATGCTCCATAATGCAAGTGACGAAACCACCAGTGCCATAGCTTACAACTTGTCACTATCATGCACTAATGTAACATGCCTCATTGAATTTGCTAATAGCCTCTAAAGGCCACCCTCTCAAATTCCTCTAGTCAAAATGTCAGGGTTTGTGGTTTCCATTTATAATGATGATTGAATCATTGATTTTCAAACTTAGCCATACACTGTAGATCTATCATACGAGAGACTGAAAGAAAATTCTTTGTCAAAGCAGGGACATAAGAAATCATGCAACTTTAAAAAAACACTTGAAAACATGCAAAATGAGACAAGGCCATTATGGTAATTAGATAAGTGGCATCATCACCATCTTCCACCTATATGTCATCTTCTTGCTCTTGAAGCTTGTGAAGGTCATATGTATGGATGCTCCATTATCCACATGCCACATACACCATAAATGGTGTTACTCGAAAGACATGAAACTATGGATAAAGGTATCTCAAGCCTTGAAGCTAACTCATCCACTTTGATTGAAGCTCTACACTTTATGCAACTTGCTTCTATTGTTTCTTGGTTTCCTTCTTCGTAGGACACTATGATGCATATTGGCCCATATTGTGGCACTTTAAACACTTTACATGGCATAGGTATTTCTTTCCCTGTTTTTAAGAACCTACTTCAACTAAATTCTTCCTTCTTTCACTTCTAATTGTGCTTGGGTCGTCCTTTCTTATATCATCTCCTCACTTTCCTAATCATGGTTATGTTTTAGATTCTTTTCAATATGATCACAAATATATCTCACCTTGTCTCCTCTTGGACTAAATTGAAGCTTGGCCCAAAAATGAAAATGGGATGTAAAATGATTAGGTATTTAAGAGGGAAAATGGAGACATAATGATTGCATTGAGAATAAATGTCTAGATGCACCCCATTGCAAAATTAGAAGGTTCTTATGCCATTCAATGAAATGACACTAGTAGATTGATCCTTGTTGTAGAAGCAAATTTGGAGAGGACCATTACATCAAGAGTTACCATGGTATTTTTCCTCTTCTGCTTTGTGGATGCTAATAAAGGTAAGAATGTGTTGCATAATGGTCCCTATATTTGCAAGAATACCCTATTCGGTTTGGATTGGGTTTCGCAGAATCCTAATGCAATTTTTTCCCAAGCTTCAATATATTCCCCCCCCCCTTCCCTCCCCCGACCCCCACTATAGGAGGTTATTTTCCTAGAACAATACAAGGTCTTCAACCCTAGGCTGCAACCTTGATTTTGTGCTAAGGTTAAGCTATCCTAGAACATCAAGGAGTTTGTCCTTATTTGCATAGTATGTTTTGACAATATATCCATTATGTCAACCTACCAAGTTCCTACTTTCATTTTCAAACCCTTGACCACCACATCCATAATTGTTCACTTATGGCCCCAACCAACTCACCCATGTATCCCTTGGCCCATAAGCCCCATTAGGCTAAGAATGTAGAGGAGTATGAATGGACCCAAATACAAAGAAAGAATAAATCTAGTAAAGCTCCATTGGATAATATCCATCAATGGCCATAGTTATGACCCACGAATCCTCAACCCCTCATACCTAGGCCTCAACTCTAAGTAGCTCCTTGTGACCCTTGGTGCCATTTTTTTCATTGCTTCTGGTATCTGGCCCCAACTGGAGCTTGATTATTCCATCTCCATCAAGGAGAGGCTCAAGCATTCTTGCTCTCCACCTTTTAAATCTATCATAACAAGATTCTTGAGTTGGTGAGGATGGCCCAAAGAGGCCAAAGGAAACAATTCACTGGTTATTTCTTTAATGGTGTTAATTCTTTTGACATGCTCTGAAAACTAATATGAAATGACGCAACAATGGAAGATGTGTCGAGTAGTTGTTGTCATTGATTTCAAGTCTAGGTCATTGTTGTTAGGTGTCAAGTTCAGGGGGAGCTTAGTAAGTGTGTTATCATTGATGTGTTAATGTACATTGTTGCCTATCTTGAGTTCAAGGATGAAAGTAATATTTTTGAAGGCATTTCTTTTTCAATTCCTTAACTCCAATGAGGGAACTAAATTTTCAATTCGGTAATCCTCTCCAAGACCTTTCCAACAATATATTGCACTTGATCTAACTATGAAGGAATGAAGAGAAAAATAAGGTTGAAGTTTTGCGGTTCAAGCAAGGTTTCAACTAATGGTGGTTCTAGGTGGGCACATACAACAAATATCAGACCCCTCTTCCAATAAACTTCAGAAAAGTAGGGGGTCCCCAAAGTACGATCTTTGACGTCCGACCTGACGAGTTGACAGATTTGCGTGGCATGCTCAGGAGAAGTGTGGGTGAGTTAGTCGCATATGTGACAAACCCGGGACGCCTCCCCCCCCCCCTCCCTTGTTCACTAACGTCATTGGAAGGTTTATACTAGTTAACATAAAGTGACATATTATAGGGCAACAATCCCTTGATCACAACCTATAATCACAGGGGGATGGTTAAAGCACGCAAACGCTTATCGGACTGCCAAGCCAAATTGGGTTCCCACAGTAGTGACAAGCAGTGAGCAACAAGCGGCGAGCATGGGCATGATTTCAAAGGTGTTAAGCGGTATGATAGGTGGCAATATAGTTAGCATTGACATGGAAAGTGGCTCAGTAAGATGATGTGGCAAGGGACATGTAGCCACACAGAGGGATGACATGTGTCACTCGTATTTGGTGTTTTTGGGTGGCCAAGTGGGTCGATTACGGCTGACACATGGAACCACCCATATGATGCCACGTGGTATAGTGATGTCACCATGACAATAGCAAGATGTGGTGGAGGAAGCGTGATGTGGCTTAGATGATGACATGGCAATGCATGAGGATGACACGTGGTAGGTGGAAATGACACTTTTGGTTGACCAAGTGAAGGTTTGGTAGGTGACACGTGACAAGTGACCTGGTCAGACACATGGAAGAAGGACGAGTGGCAAGTCCTGATTGGCTACAATAGTTGATGTGGCAAGCACAGTGGTAGGTGATGTGGACATGGTGGGTCCCATATTACAATGTCAAGGTACCGAGCAAACGAAGTACAATTTACTTATAAAAAATTGAAGCCAATAGGCATCGCGATGTGGCAGGAATGATGATGTAGTGACAAGGTGGTATAAGAGCCACATGGCAATTAGAGAATGGTCGAAGTGGACAATTGGTAGGTGACATGATCCTCAGCGTCCCAGTCCATTGGGGCCTTGGGGTATCAAGTCGACCAAGAAAAAGTCTTTGGTCGGTAGCCAAGATCCATGAACTAGTGATGATTCATCAGTTAATGGGACTGAGAAACAAGCACTTGTCTGTCTATTTCAATATCGCCTATCAACGATGGAAAAACTTAGCAATAAAAACATGTCAACTAAGGATGATGAGAAGTGGGCCAATGAAGAAGGATCAATCGATCACAACCCTCGGTTTCTTTGGGTTGGGAAGCAAGCACCCAGGGGACCTATTGGTGATTGGGCCATCGACTACAACAACAATGTAAAGAGACTTGGGCTACAAATATGGAGGTTCACACACAGGATGTGCGCAATGTTAGAATTCTAACTCCTATGAGGAGTTAAGAAAAGGCGCTAACAACATTGTGTTGTTAACCAAGGAACCAATCCATAACCTGATTGAGAATCAAATGATGAAAGAATATGAAAGGTTTTGGATCTTCATAGTTATTCAAAATAGTGAAACAACTTGGTTTGTTGATACAGTCAAACAAGATTTCCACGGGAAAATACCATGGACTTATACCCATAGTAATTAAAGGGCCAAGCATATAAAAGAAGAAAAAAAACAACATAATAAGGTTAGTTGTTTTGACAAGGTATTAACATATGAGGAATTAAGAGTGCTCGAATGTAGGAGTTGGGTTGTGAGACATAAGAATAACAAAATTGAAATTTCTATGTGATGTGCATCCAAAAGAGGACCAATATGTAAACATCCTAAGTGTATTAATGTGAGCTTGTGCATGTGTTAGGAGTATTATGCGATTAACAAAGAGAGGATGAGCGGAAAAATTATAGAGACAAGAGTAGACCTAAGTTTTCATTCTAAGCATGTATGTATTGCTGCAGAATATCTAGCTAATTGAGAGTTGAAGAAGTGAAAGCCTGGAATTTAAATTGAGAAGAATGTGTGTGAGGGTCTAAATTTGAAAATGAATGAAAGAGGGATTTGCTACGCAAAGCAGGTTGGTGCTTGCATATGAAGGAGTGGGTACTTCCTTCAAGTTGGTTCTTGTAAACATCAAGGAGTAGGTGCTTCCTTCAAGTGGGTGCTTGAAAATTTAGGGGATGGGTGTCTCCTTCTGGGTGGTGCCAGAAAATATGATGTAACAATTGGTTGCAACCTACAACAATATTTAGACATAAGTTATTTGGTCTTCTCCCTTTATGGGTTTACATGTAAATATTTGTGTCTCATATGTGCATGTTATTTGATTTATGTTGTTGTGGTGTATTTGACTTGTGATAACATAAATAATCTTAAAGTTCGTTAGAATTTACATAATGTTGATTCACCCCCCTCTCAGTATTATCCTCGTTTCTAACAAGATGTGCTCGATTTATGATACGAGTGATCTCATGGAATGTTTGGGGCTTAAACAACCATGGGATAAAATACATTATTCACCAATTGTTGTCTTCCTTGAGTGGGATAAATGTGCTTTGTTTGTCAAAAGCCAAAGTTTGTAGAAATTATGTGTAGATTTGAAACTGCTTATGAAGTTTTAATCAAAATCACAAGACACAAACCTACTCTACTACTCCGCAAACATTAATTCACAATTTACAACAAAAATCTCATACATGCAATAAGAAATCACACACATGCAAATAGTATTTTTTCTGGGGAAAGCAATTTGCTAACAATCCCATTGTTTGCTTGCATTAATCTAATGAATAGAGATGTATTACAGTTGCTTTGTTTAATTGAGCACAACCTACAAGTGCATAACCTATCTATCTGCTCACTGAGAAGCTCTGACCTAAACTTAGTCAATTTTTGCCTCTGCTTGAGCCCTTATTTACTTGCGTAATTCCTAAGGAATTAGGCCCCTATTAATTAAGAAATTTCCTCCAATTGACTGCGCAATTCTTCAGGGTTGATCACCTAACCTCATGCAACACCTATACACTCAACCAATTTACAACTTCTTGTTAACTGCCTTGGAAACTCCACCACAACTGGGAAACTTGTATTTTTTGCATGCATGAGCTAATTATTAGTTCATTGATCAGTTAACTAGATGATCTCTGAGTTAGACTAATGTCCCACTACTTAACTGACCACCAACTAGTTCTATTCACAGTTACAACTATTTTAACTTATTACAATTGAAATTGACTCAACCTGGGCTTCTAAAATTTAGGATTCACTACATACAACTGAATTTCATGCTCATAACTCGAATTAACTGAGCTAGACTCCTAAAATATAGGAATCAACACATGCAAACTGAGCTTCAATTCATTAACTCAAATTGAGTGTTCTTAACTGAGTGACAAGAGCTATGTCACCTTAGTTAACTCCAAGTTGCATGTTGATGTGGAATTTCAAATTTAATTTAATCAATGCAAAAATCAAATTGAGAATTTCTTGCTACATTTTTCAACAAAGTTGCAAGCATTACATTGCACATGGCCCTATTTTTTTATTTGGCTAGGAGCTAAGCACTTTTTTTCTTGCCATTATGATGGGAAAGGAAGCGTTTTTTGTTTTGGTATCTCCTAAATTCGTTGTCATAGTTGGTGATTGGGGCATTGATCCCTCGTAATGACTAGTTTGGGTTATGCTTAATTTAGATAGTCACCCCTTACATTGGCCAAGTTCTACATCTCTAATACTCTAGAGAAAGGGCAACCTTCTAGCATTCAATTGTTGATGAGTGCCTGGCCAGATTATGGCTCCTTTAAGGAGATTTTAACATGGTAGAATACAGTTCTAAAGATAAGAAGGAAGTGTTTCCATTGCATTTTCCCTTTAGTGGGAAATAATTCTGGATGATTCTTAAAGCTAGCCATGGGCTATATGATCCCAATCAAAATTACAAACCAGAATCTATAGAACATTGGTTTACTTAGACCAAGTTTCACAAGGGTGGTGGCATAATTTATTAGTGTCATGATAGAGCTCTTCTATTTGAGTAATACTCGTTTTATTTCAGTGCAAATAGGGGCCAATCAATGCATGTAGTGTATGTGGCCATAATCTTAAATCATTAGCCAATTCGGTTCTTGTATTCATGGGATGCCCAAAAAATGGCACCACCAGTAAGAGCTTGCTACATCCTAAATGTATCAACCCATCTCTGGAGCCCCAATTACATTGCATGTGCATGTATTATGTTGGTCCCCAAATCACAGAGGGGTCAAAAACTTGATTTGTTTGCTAGATGACACCTCTTCACGCACAATAGCCTTTCTCAAGGACTATAGATATTAGAAAGCCAAATTTTGAAGGAAACATTGCAAGGTTATGCATAAGAGTTGGTAAGGTTATGAAAGGAGTTAGTTTTGGTCTATCTATGACAAAGATAAGCAAATATGTGTGGCAAAGCCATGACATCTACTCTAGGTGAATGATGTTTGTTAAGCAAGAGGTACCCAAATCCATGCGTGATTCCATTGGATTAAAATAGGTGGTTGACCCACTAAATCATTTATCAAATTCATAGCTTCCAAAGAGACGAGTGAGGAAACCGTCATGCTCAAAATGGTTCATGACCACATCACTAGTGCTAAATCCATTGAAATTGAGTTTTTTGAGCATTGCATAGTGTTTTTCAAGTCCAACCACCCACTAAAGAAAGATGGGAAGCTATTCATAAGTGCCTTGAACTTAGTCAAAGATCAACAATAAGCTTATGATGCAACGTTGTCAGTTGATGAGCTCAAAGTTTCCCTATATGAAATGACAGATGATAAAGCCCCTAGATTAGATGGCTTTTCATGTGAATTTTACAAAGGCACCTCATCATTTGTGGGCCTAGAATTGTTCAAAGTCTACCAAGAAGTTATTGCTTCTCAATTCTTAGGGGCCACTTTAAATTGGGGTCTCATCAAGTTCATCCCAAGGCTACTAACCCAAAGCTCATTACCAAATGGAGACGATTACCTTGGTAAATCTTTCATTCAAAATTCTAAGCAAGGCTTTTGCTTTAAGGATCAAGCATATCCTTTTGAAGATTATTCTGCTAGAAGAAACATGTTTCATCAAAGGGTGTTACATTTTGGACAACACCACACCTATATGGGAGGGAATGTAGTAGGCCAAACCCTTTAGCCTTGATGTTTTATTTGTTAAAATTAATGCCGAGAAAATATACGAATAGGTTGAATGGCCTTTCATTTTGGCTATGTTGAAAACACTAGGGCTTGTGCCTTATTTTATTAGCAATTTGGAAACCCCTTTTATTGGTACCTCTACTTGCCTATCTATTAATCATGGAAAATCTAAAGCGTTGATCTTTTCTACTTTAGTAGGTAAGGTTTTCCTTTAGCCCTAGCCCTCATTTTGTTGAGGTAGAAGCTCTCAATTGTCTTTTTAGCCACAAGGTTAGTATAGGGTTGGCGCAAAGAATTCCTTTATTGAAATCAAACAGTGGCCCACTGTTTGATGAGAATTTTGGTGATGATTTGTTTTTACCATTCTTGAAAATCAAATCCCCTCTGTGAATACTATAGATTGTCTAATTACCTTTTGCTTGGCTTTGAGCTCAAGTATTCAATGGGTGAAAACACAAAGCTATCAACAAAGCTAGAGGTCAATGTTCATCTATTTTTTGACCAAAATTGGACCTAGCTTCAACAAGGGAAAATCATTAAGATTTTATTCCCCTAGGGACCTAGAGGAGGTTTTAGTCCAATGGGTGGAAAAGGAAATGAAGAAATGGATTACCATGCTACTAGTGCTAGCTACTAAATCTATATCTGCACCAAAATCCTAGTAGCCACCCATGTGTACGTAGCCACCCATGTGTACTACTCTTGTTGGGTGAAGTTTGCTTGCAAAATATTCTCATCTAGGAAAAGCCTTTCATTCCTTCCTTTGGGCCAACTTAGATCAAAGCAAGGTTTTTCATAAAGTTAACTAGGAGTTGTGCTATACTTCAGCGGAATATGGGAGCCAATGAATGATTAAAACTCAACACCAATCCCAAGCCTTGTGTGCCAAATGAATCATTCAAGTCATTGATGGAAAAAGGGATTAGAAGCTCCTTTTTAGGTTTTGGGTTGGCTAGGGGGAGCCTTATGGTAAAATGGTTTGGAAGGGGCTTCCCTTGGAAATGTTACATGCCACTCCTACTTTAGTCAAGACTGGTACTTTTGTGGTTTAGAGCATTTGGAAGGCTTGGGAGACTATTAAGATCTCTTTGGATTGGAGGGAGCCCACCCTTTGAAAAACATGCATTTTATTTAGGTTTCATTGTCTTTAGTGATCTTTGCTTATACGTGTGGATGGAAATCCCCTAATTGAATCTCCATAATTCTCAGCTCATAGGCTATGTCAAGAAGGTATTTGTGTGGTTAGTGATTTAGTGAATGCGTATACTCCAACCTTGTAGTGGTCTCAAGTCAGCTTGACTTGAAACTAAAATTCCACTTGGCTAACTTGGATAAGGTTGTTGTGGAGCATGTGTAGAGCTTGATTCCCAACCATTTGTGTTTTGAAACTTGGCCAACTTGGATAAGGTTGTTGTGGAGCATGTGTAGAGCTTGATTCCCAACCATTTGTGTTTTGAAACTTGGCCTCCTTGAGCTAAGAGTTTGAGAGACAAATTGGGAGTGGGTCAAGGCCATGATGATCTTGAAATACAAGCTAACCATGGGCTCTAAGTGGTTATGCTCAAAGCCATCCTTAGAGGTTCCATTTTATAAGCATCAAAGATTGAAATTTAAACAAAGAACTTGGCTAGTCACACTTCACAGTATTTGGAAGCCTATCATAGAAGAGCATTTTTTCCTTGGTGCTAGCCTTTTGAGGTGCTCCCTTTAGATAAAAGATTGACTTACCAATGAATACATAGCTCATAGTGTCCTCATTGCAAATGTCTTGAAACCCTAAAGCATTTGCTCTAGTTTTGCTTGCTAATCAGATTTACCTAGGCATGGGTAGAGACTCTTTGTTAGTAATGCCTCCTAAACCTCTCTATCTTAGTGAGTTGCCTTGCTTAGTGACCATTTACCTTATTCTCTAGATTTCCATTCTATTTGGTCGCTTGTTAGGGTTACATTTTTATTTTGACTTTGAAAAAGGAAAAATGATGCTCTATATAATTATGTTATCATAATAGGCTTCTCTTGGTATGACAATAGCTTGAGTGGTGCCAACTTGTCCTTGCATATTGAGGTGCAATTCCACAGGTTGTGTTTATAGGAGTACCTACAACTCTTGGACTATTGGCATTAGACCCCTTTCATTGTATCTTGTGTGCCTCCTAGCCTAGAGTTTTCTCTTACCTATGCTCCTTCTTGACTTGCCTTTGTAGGTTCTTCATTGGGAAAACCTCGACATCGAGCCCACAAACTTGTTCGAGAATGCCATGAGTGTGCGCACAAACTCTTGGTCTACCTCGATATATGGGCAAAATGTTCTCAAGTCTACCTGTGGTAATCTCGAATGGGTCTAGACCCCAACCGGGTGGGATGCTTTACTATGCTGACCTACTAGTGATTGGATGGGGACTAGCCTTGGATGATTATGACCAATGTTTTAAAACTCTGACTCCGACACCGACTCGGCTGAGGGTCGACTCCGACTTCGACTCGGTATCAACTCGGCCGGCTCGATTTCAATGACTCGGTCATTGTAAAAAGTACATTAAATATTTATTTTTTTATAAGAAAACATAATTCTAAAGATTTTCATTCATGTTTCCAAACACACAACATTAGAATATAGATGGAAGACAACATATGATCAAAGTAGGCTCATGAATATATCCATTATATCAAAATGACACCCAGTGCGTTGTCCAATACATACATGATCAAAGATTCAAAACAAAAACACATAACCAAGGAGGCTAGAAATGGCCTCCACAACAAAAGTAAACTGTAACCAGTACTACTGGCTAGTAGCTACTGCCAAAGGAGCCAAGATCATGTGGATCAATCTCTGGATCATCATCAGAGTCAGACAGGGAGTCCCATGGCTCCTCATCATCATCATCTCCAATTGCAACTGTAGAAGTGGTAGCACTAGCAGGCTGTGCAGCAGATGCAAGCTGAGATCGATGAGATATGTGATTGCGCTTCTATCGTGGCTAAGCAGAGGAAGTGCCTGCAACTGGAGGACTTGTTGGCTGTGAGGCTGAGGCTGGTACAAGTGGATCAAGATCTGCATTCAACTGAACATCATGTTCTAGTGATGCCTCTCCATGTAAATCCAAATCAAGATCCTCATCAGAATCAAACTCTACTGGATGACTCTCCACTACCCAATCTGATGTTGGATCAATGTCTTCCAACAAAATGGGATCTGAATCAGGTCTTTTGTTCAACAATTGGTTGCGTCTGAGCCGGAGGTTGTATTGGACATAGACTAGATCATTTAACCGTTTTTTATCCAAACGATTTCTCTTCTTTGTGTGAATCCTCTCAGAGACAGACCAATTGCGCTCACACCCAATAGCACTTCAAGTTTGACTCAAAATACGAATTGAAAACTTCTACAATTTAGGACAATGGCTACCAAAAGCCTCGCACCATTGTGTTGCAAAAAACATAGGAGTGTAATAAGTTAGCTCAACAAAATTACAAATTATATCCAACTTTCAAATTATAAATGATTTAACAAAATTTAAAAAAACTATTAAGAATTTGAAAATTGAAATTTTTGTTTACCTGGCTCATCTGCTTCTCTTGCAATCTTTGCTAGGTTCTTCCCAAAGGTACCCAAGGCATTGGTGAAGGTCATGACCTGTCGGTGTATCTCCAGCTGATCAGATTCCAATGGGATCATGCGATCAATGTAGTGAATCAATCCATCTCTAACCTTCCCCCTCAAAGCTCCTGTTACCTTAGCTTTATAATGATACCATGGATTCAAAAAATACCCAGCTGCATGTATAGGGCGATGGAGTTGATTGTTCCATCTTTCATCAATGATTGCCCAAATGGGCCCATACTTAGCCACTTTATCCTTGTATGCCCTCTTTATTTGCTCATTTGCTTGATCCATAGCCCTCATAAATGAAGCCCATAGCCAATCTTTCCCCATCCACCAACCACAACACCTTAACCAGTGGCTCAGCAAGCTTCACAATCTCTGCTGCCTTTCTCTAAAATATTTCTTCATTAACTTTCTTTTTCAATTCTTTGCCTTCTAGTTTGTGAGACCACTGGCTTTGATTCCATTCATCACTGGAAAACATCTTTTGCAAGTTTCTATGTTGGGAAAGCATAGATTGCAATGTCAAAAAATGAGTAGCAAATCTAGTGATGGCAGGCCTAATAATATCCCTGCCCCCAGTGTGTTTCCTCATGAGGCTCAAAATCCATGAATGATTGTAGATAAATTTTGTTATGTTTTTGGCATGATCTACAGTGTTTTTGACCGAATCTATTTTTCCAATATCCTCAAGCATGAGGTCTATGCAATGTGCAGCACATGGGGTCCAAAAGATGGTCTTGTGTTTATGCTCTAACAATTTACCAACAAGAACATAGTTAAAGGCATTATCTGTGATGACTTGAACAACATTAACCATCCCCACCTCCTCAACAACCTCATCCAATAGTTGAAACAACAATTGCCCATCTTTTACCTTATCAAATCTATCAACTGATTTTAAAAACATGGTTCCCCATGGGCAGAAGATAAGAAAGTTTATGGTGGTACGGTTTCTTTGATCAGTCCATCCATCTAACATGATGGTACATCTTGTTCTTGCCCATGAGACCTTGAAATCTTTCAAATAGTCATTAATGGATGAAATTTCTTTCTGCAAATGATACCTCCTTAGCTCATGCATAGTAGGGCCTTTGAAGCCTTTTCCAACAGCGTGTATGGCATCAAACATAGGCTCATAATATGGTGAATGGGAAGCATTGAAGGGGATATCAGCATCATACCACCATCTAGCTATGTAATCACAAGCAGTCTCCCTTAATTCTTTCTTCCAATGGTTATCTAAAGTGGGTTGCATTTGACTTCTACTAGCTTGAGGACCATGTGCATTTGATGGAGAGGAGGGAGTGAAATAACTTTTGATATTCATATCACCCTTTTTCATTCTACCCTTTCCCTTTTCTTGAATAGACTCAAAAGAGGGAGGAATATATCAGAAGGGGTTGGATGGCTCAGTACAAGGGATAGAGGAAGAACCCTCAAAATCAAAATGGGGGTTGGTAGCCATCATTTTTTGTATATTCCTTTTCCTCCCACTTTCAGCCTCTAACTATTTTTTGCCTAGCCTTATCTTCTTTAAACTTCTCAAAGCTGGCTAACAATCCCTTCCTAATCTTCCCAATTTCTGGTGAGGTACATGGAGTAATTTGGCCTCTAATCCCTGCCAAGTGTTGTTTCAGCCTATTAATGCTCCCAGGACCTTCCTTAATTTTCCTATGGCAAAATTTGCAATGCATTTGACTTTCAACCATTTCAACATATGCCCAAGCAACATCTTTCACTTTAGGTGCCATTTTTTGACTTGGAAATAAAAACAAATAATCTAAAAATTAACTAAACAAAGAGACAATTAAAAAAGGATAAACCAAACCAAAAAAAAAAAAAAAAAAACATTGATACAATGTTAATTTCTTTCACAAAAAACACTCTTTAGGATTTCTAGATTTGCACATAAAATTTAATAAGCAAAAAGAGATTTGTCCAAGTGAAAAAAAATGCCTCCAAGCACAAACTGTCTCCTCAAGTTTGCTCCAAGAAACCAACTCCTCAATGTTGCTCCAAATCGCTGCCCAAGAAGCTCCTCACTCCAGCTACAATGCTTGCCCAAGACTTTTCACTGCTGCTCCAAAAACAAACTCAACAACTCCTCACAAACTCTCACTGAAATTTTCACTCAAATGCATGAGATGGTTGTGAGAGAATGAGAGGGGTTGAGTGGATTAAATAGGGTTTGAGAGAGGGGAATGAACCCCAAAGACCAACAAAACACAAAATAAAATGCTTTGGAGTTCCCCACAATCAGAAAATAATAATTTAAAAAAAAAAAAAAACGCATTTTTTTGAGTCACCTAGGCGTTGTACGTAACCCAGCTGGGTTGATACGGACTCGGTCAAGCCGGACGGATTAATACCGAGCCAGCCGAGTTGTTAGATAACTCAGCCAGCTCAGTATTAACCCGGTCGACTGAACCGCTTCATTGGCCGAGTTGCAATTTTCAGGCCTAGCTCGGACCAACTCGGCCGAGTCGATTCCGAGCCGGCCGTTTTTTAAAACATTGATTATTACCAGCAGTCCTCCACCATCTTCCACCATTGGGATTAATGTTGATTTTATGTTATTATGTATTTTGGCTTGCAAAGGTTGTACATTTAGATACTCGATCGATGTTTTGGCATAAGCTAGCACATTTTTTTTACTTTGACACTTTGGTGTTTTGGTTATTGGCAGTACATGATTATGTTGTATTTTCATCTGCTCGTGGAGGCTGTATAGGCTGCGCATTCCTTTTTTGGGGTCTTTTTTATTTTTTTATTCTTCTCTGTACATATTGATATTATTGATAGTCAAAGGAAGCTTTAAAAAAAAAAAAATACGTTGCTGGAAGATTCATCTTTAGTGAATGAATGGAGGATTTGATGACAAAATAAGAAGGATAGTGGAGGTTCGTAAGTAGCACAAATAAATGTGTTGGAAATCTACATCGCCATTAAATGGAGGTTACAATTATTACAAGGTCTCAAGCTGGTTACTTCAAAAGCCCACACTGCACACTACTGCTTAGCAGGCAACGACGGCAATAGATCGAAGAATCTGGCAGTCATAGCTGGGAAAGTGCCGAAGGGAAAGACCAAGTCAGTCAGCAATCAAGTAGTCCAGCAAGATGTTTCAGAGCCTTTTTTATAGTTTGTGCCCTAGGGATTTCCAAGTACTTATTCTAGATACTAGGATAAAATAAATCCAGATCGGTGTAGATGTTCTAATTTTCTTTCCGTGGTTACCTGAACCAATGCTTTTCAAAGCTGCAAAAGTGGCAACTTTGACAACTTTAGACTATCATATTGTTTTACCGAACTAAATTTTGATGGATGAAAGGCTAGCAGCCATACCATATTCTTAGATAATTCAAAACGGACGCCAGTATGGTCGCTATCAAATTCCAATGATCGATTCAACCAAAGCAATTATTAACCAGCATACCATTGTAGATATGCTAAAATTAACACTAAAAAAGTAGAAGCCAATGCCCGCTGGACGCTCTTGCTTTGAATATAAAAGATCGTTGTCTAGGATATATACATGTGAGTGTCCCCTCAGGTAATTTATAGACATGTTATTTTTAATTGATACGTCTGTATTTCATGGCCATAGAATACAATGTTATTTCACATAATGATTTTCTCAAACTAGGTCAAAATCATACCCAAGATCAACCAGGGATCAAACACTACATTCTACAGAAAGGAGGAAAAATATGCATAGTCCCTTGTTACCCATATATGGCTCAGGACTATCTACAGTTTTGAGAAGCTTAATAATGGGTATTATTTGAGCTTAATTTCCTGTCCATCCCCGAAATGATGAGACTAGTTTGCATACGTAAAATCAATTTCCGACGTAACAATCTTGGAGATGGACTTGGTGGAAGAATCATCACCGAGAAAGAATCAATAAATAGTCAAAAGCTCTTGCTAACCTGGATTGTAGTTTTGTGATATGTACATATAAGCCCACTGGAATCACCCACTCTTAATTATGGTGTACTTCTGGCTCACATCATTCAAACACAAGTCTCGTATCTGATATATACTCTACCAGGCTGTCAGTTTCATCAATCTTCACACTCCCAAAATTGCATTAATGTTTTATATTTAAGGGCAACTTGTCCCTACAAGGAAACCATGCACTTTTTTATTTACCTCAATCCAACTGCATCCAGGCATCCTTTTTATATCGTTGTCTTCCATAATTTTCCGCACTTTTTCCATTCCATCCCACCTGCCAGCTGCAGCATAGATGTTTGACAAAACCACATAAGGTGTAGCATCTTTTGAGTCCAATTCAAAAAGGTGTTCTGCCACATTTGCTCCTAGTTCCGTGTTATTATGTACTCTACAAGCACCAAGCAAACTACCCCACACCATGGAATTAGGTGTTATCGGCATTTTGTCAATAAAATCTTTTGCCTCATTCAACAAGCCAGCACGGCCAAGTAGGTCAACCATGCAGCCATAGTGCTCTATTGTAGGTGTAATGTGATAGTACTGACTCATGTAATCAAAGTACTTTCGACCTTGACTCACCAAACCTGCATGGGAGCACGCTGTTAAAACACCAATTAAGGTGATATGGTTAAGTTTCACCCCACTCTGCTGCATTTGTTCGAAGAGTTCGAGGGCGTCACTGCCACAGCCATGCATAGCATATCCTGCAATCAGTGCATTCCATGAACCCACATTTGGATGAACTATTTTGTTAAACACGTGGCGTGCCTTCTCTATGCTCCCACATTTTGCATACATGTCTATAAGTGCACTCTCCAAAAAGACATCTATCTGAAATCCACTTCTGATTATTTCTCTGTGGATCTCCATGCCATGCTCCAGCGATGCCAAGTTAGCACATGCTGAGATAACGCTGGCAAAAGTCTTGGAGTTTGGTTTCACACCTGCAGTTTGCATTTGTCTAAAAAGGTTCACAGCCTCCTGATTATTACCGTTTTGTGAATATCCTGCAATCATAGCGGTCCAAGTGACTGTATTTTTTTGTGGCAATTTCAGAAGCAATTTTAAGGCTTCATCGACATACCCACATTGAGCATAGCCTGCAATCATTATTGTCCAGGACACCATATTTCTTATGGGCATATCTTGAAATAGCTTGTGGGCTTCGTCAACATTCCCACTTTCTACAAATCCTGCAATCATTGCATTCCATGCAACCATATCTCGTCCAGGCATTCGTTCAAAGATCTTGAGGGCCTCCTGAACATGGCCACACATTGCATATCCTGCAGCCATGGCAGTCCAGGACACAATATTTTGTTCGGGCATCTTGGCAAATAAATCGTGCGCCTTCTCTATACTTCCACATTTTACATACATGTTTATGAGAGCACTCCCCACAAAGACATCAAACTCAAATCCATTTCTAATTATTTCTTCATGGATTTCAATACCGTGTTCTATATCTGTCAAGTCAGCACATGCAGAGAGCGCAGTGGCAAAGGTTTTCAAGTTTGGCCTCACAGCTGCAAGTGGCATTTGCTTATAAAGGTTCAGAGCCTCCTCGAAATATCCATTCTGTGCATAGCATGCAATGATGGCATTCCATGAGACTACATTATGTTGATGCATTTTGTCAAACACGTCCCTTGCTTTCTCTACGCTTCCACATTTACCATACATGTCAATAAGTGCACTCTCCACAAAGGCATCAAGCTGAACTCCGCACCTAATTATCTCCTCATGGATCCTGATCCCCTGCTCCAAGGCCAATAAATTAGCACAAGCCGGTAGAATACTGGCAAATGTTTTCAAGCTTGGCTTAACGCCTGCGAGCTGCATTTCATGAAAAATCTCCAGCGCTTCCTCATTGTATCCATTCTGCACACATCCGGCAATCATAACTGTCCATGAAACGACATTTCGTTCAGCCATTTCGTAAAAAAGCCTCAGGGCCTCATCAACATCCCCGTTGTGTGCGTACCCTGCAATCAATGAAGTCCAAGAGACCGCATTTCGCTGAGGCATTTTGTCAAACAGATCGCGCGCTTTCTCTATCCTTCCACATTTCGCATACATATCCACAAGGGCAGTCGCCACAAAAACATCAAACTGAAACCCATGCACAATTATATCACCATGAACTTCCTCTACAGCTGCCAAGGTAGCACAAGCTGGAAAAACACTGGTAAAGGTGAACTGATCGGGCTGAATGCCCGTCTGTTTCATTTGGCGATATAATGTCAAGGCTTCCTCTGCGAGCCCATGTCTGGCATGAGCTGATATAATAAATGTCCACGAAAACACATCTCGTTCTGGCATTTGATCGAAAACTCTACGAGCGTCCACCAAACTTCCGCACTTGGCATACATGTCTACAAGCGTGTTTCTCACAATTCTGTGCGCCATGAATCCCCTCTCGGCGATGTGGGCATGGACTAATTTGCCGTCTGACAGGGCCTTCTCCTTGATACAACCCTGCAAGAGAGAAATGTATGTAAAAGAATCCACGGGGTATTCCACGGTTTTCAAAACCTCGGGCGCCTCTTCCGATTGCCCTTGCTTACACATCGTCCTGACATGGCAACACCTGTTATAGTGGGGTGTTGTCTGAAGAACACTCACCTCAGTCTTTGCAGTATGAAGGTCAAGCTTATGAGCGAGAAGCAAAACAAATTTTCTTCTCTTTCGTCTCCGTAAGGTTTGCCTGAAACGAATTACCATTGATGCTCTACTCCTGTTAAGAAGTAGTAACGGATACACTTCCCAAAATTCTCCCCACCATGGACAAGGCTGTCTGCCCCGTTCCCTCTGCAACTGAACTTCCTTCCATGGAAAGCCTCTGCAATGTTTTGAGTCTTCATGTTGAGTCGTATAACTTCATCTAACTTCATTCATCTAACTTCATTTCTTTTAGGAAAATTTACTTTCATATTTTTCTTTAATTAAAACCAATATTTCCACACACATGCTCTATGAAAACCTAAATTTCCATAATTTCGATTTAGTATTTTAATTAAAACCAACGTTTCCACACAGATGCTCTGTGAAAACCAAAATTTCCATAATTTTCATAATTTGATTTGATTTGATTAAGTATTTTGTTTTTCTATAAATCATAGAAAATTTTAGGGGCTAATATTTTCAGCTCGATTAATTTTTCATGTTTTATTAGAAAAAATAGTTAATTTCTATTTTTTCTAAAATTTAATAGTATAAAATTGTTTTACCTTAAAAATCGTTAAAATTTTATATAGAGACTATATAAAATTACTATAAATTTGAAAACTTTTAAAAACACATTGCCAGCCATTTTACAAATTAATTGCATATTATGTCTAAGTGAAATTTGTCAAGCTTCCAAACTTTAAAATACATTTTAATTTTCATCCTTAAATTTTTTTGTAGTGAGATAGTAGTGAGTTAAGCATTTTTTATTTGATAATTGAATTATAATAGATTTTCTTACTATATAAAATATAATTATAGTGCATATTATATTTGTATTAGATAAAACAAGGGTTACATAGTAGGTAGTAGGTGAGTTAAGCATTTTTTATTTGACAAAAGAATTGTAATAGAATTTCCTATCAAATAAAATATATTATAGTACATATTATGTTTGTATTAGATCAAACAAGGGTTACATAGTAGCTAGTACATGTGGTTTAGTTTAAATATAAATTAATTAAACTAAAAAAATAATAAAGTCAAAGAATTTATCACAAAAATGAAATAACTAATAAAATATTGTATTGTTAGTTATTTCCTTAAATTTTTTATGTTATTGCATCTCATTAAATTTTTTTATGGTTTCTCTTAATTTTGGGTATCATATCTCATTCTCATCAATTTTTTGTTCATCAAATACAATTTTTAATTGACTCTTATACCAAAGGACTTATAATTCATAATTGGTCCTATAAAAGGCTCTACAACATACTACTTAAGAGCATATTTTGTCACTGATGATGGATGGAGTCACCATCCTAAAAGTTATTGTCTCTTTTTTGTTTTACTATGCAAGGATTAACCATATTACATAGTGAAATTCCAGAAATAGCTAACAGTATGAATAACTATGGAAGTCTCCAATCACTCAAATATTGTATTGTTGAATGCCACCAGAAAAAAAGTAAGAAATGTGGATTAACTAATATGTTTATATATATGTATATAATTTATTAAAATATGTTTTTAATATAATAATAAGTTATCTTAAATTGAAAATATGGAGAAAAAATAATAATTCATGAAAATAGAAATAAGGGAAAATGAAAAAAACTCAAAATAAAAAGTTAAAAGAAAAAAATCTAAAAACAAAAAATTGGTGACTAACATAAATGGAAGTCACTAAAAAACCCATAATAAGATCTTAACTAATCACTTTACAACTAAATAAATTTGAATAATAATAAAAAAATAACAAAAATTGAATTTTTAATATTAAACTATAGATAATGCCGAAAATTTTTGGTCAAAACAAACTATTATATTTGTACCACTAAAATAAAAGTAAAAATAACCCAAAAAGTGCATAACCTTCACTTGTACTCATCACCATCAATGTGAAAGTTAACAAAAGCCATGCATTTAAAATTGGTTGGTTTATTAAGACAATAATAAGATAATTTTGGATGGCTTTGGTATTATATTATTTTTTTTTAACATCAAAGTGAAAGTTAATAAAAACCATACACTATTGCTTTCATTTCTATAATGATAATGAGATTAGATGATACTGGTATTTTCTTTAATTATGTATGATATTTTTTTATTTATATCATCATCAAAGTGAACGTTAACAAAAACCATGTACTTGAGGCTTGTTGTTTACATTTTCGTGATGACATTAACATAATTCTGGATGGCATCAGTATTATAGTATTAATTGTTTCCATTTTCATGGTGACATTAACATAATTTGAGATGGCATCAGTATTATAGTATTAATTTTTTCGAAATTGTTTACTTACAATGTCGATAAACTTATTTATTAACCCTCAAAGCATAGGCTAAGTCCAAAATTTATATATAATATTACATATATAAAGTTTTTAATTACATTATAAAAGATGTTTATCATTTTTTTCCTTTTTAATTTTAGAATTTTAGAATTCATATAATTGGTAACAATACCCCACTTGAGAATAGAGTATTCACCTAAGCAAAACATCATTTTCATCATAAAGAGTTTTAACCATGTTTTCGGATATTTTTTTGTCTTATCTTATTTTAATACTTAAATAATAATATAATGGGTTAAAAATTTCAAGTCTAGCTCACTATACAATTCAAATTTGGTTGCCTTAACTAATTTCTTGGAATTAATGATCAAGATAATATTATCAACATATAAGATTATAATTATGGAGTGATTACCTTCTCCTCATAGGAATGATATGATCAACATCACTTCTTATGAATCCTTGTCCAATCACATATGCATCAAACCTTTTGTGCCATTGTCTTGGGCACTGCTTGATCGGTAAACTTCCCTGAATATTCCACTGGACAGTTCGTCCCAACAAATCTGATAATATTATGTTAAAAATATGATATTCTACACTATTACAGTTTTTATTTAATTTCTAGATCTGTAAAATTAATTGTAATTAGTGCATGCATGTAAAAGTAAATCAAGCAGAAAAGTAGAGAATGACAAAATAAGCCCACACACACATAATACATAAGATATGCTCTCTCAGAAACTCTTTTGGGAGAAAACCTAACTGGAAAGTGAGGCTGCTTCGCTCTCTTTCTCTGTCTGGAAATATGGTTATGGATACAAAGAAGTAATTTTGTGGCCCAAGGGCTGCTACAATGCACAAATCCTCTCTGTGTGCTCCACCTTCTGTCTCTCCTAGCTATCTTTGCTCAAGTATGGAACAAAATTCTCTCGAAAGAATGGCATTCCTCTCCCTCTTAGTGGCCTCGTTATAACACAGCCCGATAGCCTACTGGTGGTTACGTTTGACTACATCAACTCTTAACTAGAGTTACAAAATAGACTCTTCTAGAGTCTTTTACATCATAAACACATGGCTAGCCCCTTTTCCATGAATAAAGGGGGATGACGCGACATCCTCCAGAACTATATGTGTGAAAACAGGAAGGTCAACTTTTGAGTGGCATAACTTTTGCATACGGACTCTGATTGACGTGATTCTTGTGTCCTTGGAAATATTTCTATGTGTATGATAGCATGGCAAGGTTTTGTGCTTAAGCGACAAAGTTTTACCCCCAAAAAACATCATTTTATGCCTCAAAACGCTCCCGGAAGTTTTAAGACCCTGTTTCACCAAAATGGGTCTTGTTGGTAAAATGGTCCCGTGAGCTGATTCCTCCACCTTTTCCACTCCAAATGCATAGAGATGGATGAAAAACAATATAATGGTCCAATTTGTATCACACCTCCCCATTTTGGGATGCTTTTGGTCCCCAAAAGCTTTTACTAAATGAGGTGAGAAAATTTTCCCTCCACTTTCTCTCCAGTGTACCATTTAGCTTTGCCTGGAAGTTGTCCCTTCAACCTAATCTGCCAAAGGTCTTCTTGCCCTTGTCTTGTAGTTTTGGACCTCTTCTACAAAATTTTATCTTCTATCAACTTTGCCTGAGTGTTTGGTGCCAAATCCTACATAGAAGATAGGACCTATTCCTCTTCATGATCTAGCATGGAAGGCTCATAGATGTTATTGGGAATAGTGTCCACTTGGAGCTACTATTCCCACTAAGACTGGTAGCTATCTTAGAAACAAACAAGTTAAAATTACTTTTGCTTTCCTTTATGAGAAGTAGATAAGAGGGGAACAAAGGACACCAACCTCAGTCTTGCGCTTGGTTCCTTGCCTGGTTCCTCTCCTTTCTGATAGATCTTCGCCGCTTCTTCTTTGTCTACCCAGCTTCAAAGAGCACCTGTGGAATCAAAGTAGCATAATACTATCGAAGAACAGAGATCTACAGTCATAAACAATACATGACCAGATATGTATTGACCACACAAATGCATATACAATCAATCATACAAGACTGTGGAGGAAAACTTGAATAGCTTTATTAATATCAAGAATAGCAAAGAGGATTACAACCAATTGTTTGTTGAAAATAATACTGAGAGGGGGGGGGCGGTGAATCAGTATTATCAGATCAGTAAAACTTTTTCATTTTCATACTCAGATACATATACACAACTTCAGTTAAGGATATCTGCGTATATACGCGACTGTGTTAAATGCAACCAGTGTATATGAAGTAATCTTATGATTCAGTTAGCTTATCTTCAGTAAATGTATCAGAACATTATTAACCATATTAACAGTAAACAGGTGCAGTAAAACAGAACAGATCATCACACATAAAAGACACACATGAACACCATGATATAAGGTGGAAACCCAATGTGGGTGAAAACCACTTGCTGCAATTTGTTTCTATCTTCCATTAATAAGAAACTTCTTTTACAATGTACTGGTGCAGTCCTTTACCAGTACGCAGGCTTCTAGCTGCAGAAGGCTACAACCTTCTTAGCTCTTGTACTAGCCGATCCATTTACTAGTATGTAGGCGCTGGCCTACCGAAGGCTCCAACCTTCACTCATTTTCCAGCTACTCCTGGAAGGGAGCAACAACCCCCTAGCTCTTGTACTGGCCAATATGTTTACCAGTACGTAGGTGCCGCCCTACAATCATCCAGGGACCACGTTTCATACATTTTCATATTGGATCCATAAAACAATCAACATTGCAATACAACCTGCATCATCAATCTCTGAATCACCCAATATTGAAACCCTATCAACAACACAGTCACCAGAACACTACAACAACAACCAAATCCAATAGTAACTTCAAATATTATACTTCTCACTGTATACGCTACTTGGACGAACCCAACCTACGTGTATACACGCTTTTATCAAATACAACCCGCGTACAGATCTGCAAATTCTAACTCATCACTTTGCAGCTACTTCAGACATCAGAACGTACCCAGATCATAACATTCATACAATAAGCATGCATCAATAGATCTAGTATATCCATAATCAAACCATATAAAGATAATCATTCCAAGCCTTGAGATCCCGTTCCATCTTTCATCATCCTCCACATGAGTGCAACCTTGGTTCAGATCAAGCAAGACCTCACCAACCCATAACCAGCATCTGGATCTCACACGTCATTAGACATTCATCACTTGCCCACTCTAGCACACACTTGCACATTTCTTGGCCTAATGATCTTCTCCTTATATAGGTTTAGGCTTCTCTCAATACCATGATCCAAAACCATGTAGAACCAATACCTTGGAGCCAATACTTGGGGTCGTCACTTTGGACCAAATACGATGGACCAAATACCACGGACCAAAACTATGGTTTCCAACATGTACGCGCCTTTACTTTTGTTAACCCGCGTGTATATGTGTACGCGCCTTCTATTCTGATAACCCGCGTATATACGCACTTTCTTCACGTCCAACCTGCGTATATATCTCTCTTTACCTGCTGCACTATGATCTGTCCTCTGAGTGATTTGCCATCACCTGTATCATTCCTCTGAGTGAGTTGCCATCAAGGAAAACACCTGAACCATATGCCAACAATCTCCCCCTTTGGACTTGATGGCAACCACCATACCAAGTCACTCTCCCCCTTTGACATCAAGGGCAAAGGGCGGACCAAGATATTCTCTTCCTTGATATACCTTCTACTGTCCATGCTCCCCCTGAGTACATGCTGAAGATTCTGATTAAGCTCCCCCTTTGTATATGCCAAGGTGTACCAATCTGTCCATGCTCCCCCTAAGTACATGCTGAAGATTCTGATTAAGCTCCCCCTTTGTATATGCCAAGGTGTACCAATCTGTCCATGCTCCCCCTGACTGTAGGCAAGATCTGCAAAAAGATGTTCTACAAGAAGAACATGACTCTATTATAAATGACCTTCCTATCACCAAAGACTCTTACATACATCCACCTCTCAACCAGTGAGGATATACAAATATTGACTCATTACATCATCCATCCCATGCATATTGGGGTAACAAAATACATCATATGACTCACAAAGACCAAGGATCTAAACAAGACCATGATAGTTATCAGCAGCTATCATACACCATATGATCTTCATTATAAGCATCAGCATCCAATCCTGCAATACCATTTCTTTGATCAAACAGCAAGATGTATCATTTAGCTTCATAAGCTTTATCAGCAACTCCTAAACATAATGCCAACAATGCATTATTTGAAGTATATGCTCCCCTTGAGCCTGTGCCAACCATTTCATATCATGATTGAACCATTTCCTGGGTCTGTTCTGCTGCCCTTTCTTCTGATCTCCATATACGCGACTCTGCAGCCTGAAACTCACGTATATACGCGACTTGTCTTCATGAAACACGCGTATGAGATTTGGAACATTGATGTTCCAAACTTTCATCTTCCTCTGAATCTGTCATGTCTGTGTACTCTGCTATGCCACATCTTTCTGGCTGTACTTCCTTTTTCTTCCATATCTTCAACTGAGATGATGTTTTCTTCTTTTGGTTTGGTGTCCACAATCTTCTCCTGCATTATTTTGCTCTATGTCCAAACTTGTTACATGCATAGCATCTTACATGTTTCATATTCATCCTATAGCAATCAGCAGCTTTGTGACCATACATATTGCACGCAAAACAATATCCATTAAAGTATCTTGAATGTGATGATATTTCTGCATGATGGTCTTGAACCCTTCTTCTTTTGTATCTAGCTGCAACATGTCCAAGATTATGACATTCATAACATTCAAGATTATTCATAGGAGGAGTAAAATATTTTCTTTGAAGAATCTCGTTCCTTGATTGTTGATGGGGTTGACCTTTCATCTCCTTGTTGATCATTTTAGATTTCTCTTTAGAGTTCCTTGCCTCACCTTGTGAACTAGATTCACCTTCAACAGATTCATGAAAACCAAGACCAGTCTTGATAGCGGGAGACCTTTGACTACTAAGAATATCATCCAAAATCTTAGTACTATCTTGAAATCATAATAGTTTATCCTTTTCTTCTAATTTATCTTTCAAGATATTTACCTCAGCCTGATGTTGTTCTTCCTTTTCCATGCATTGCTTCTTCAAGATTTCTTCTGACTTCCTTCCTTCCTCCACTTGTTGCCTTAATTTGAGAATCTCTTTTTCTTGTTCTTCATTCAGCACTTGCGGCATTTGACGAACTCTGAAGGCACATTCCAGCTGAGCTTTTAAGCTGATGATTTCTTCTTCGAGGGCACTCTCCCTTTTGCTAGGTAGATCTTCTTGATTTATGATTTTATCTGATGCTTCATTTGCTTGTCCATCTTCAATCTGAGGTGATTTAGAATCTGAAAACATACTTTCACTCCCCGGCACGCTGCCATTGATCCTTTGAGCTATCTTCTTCTTTTGACGTGCTTTCTTTCCCATTGTTCTACGGATCTCCTTCAAGCGATCAGGCTTCAACCAAAGGACCTGCTCTGATACCAATTGTTGAAAATAATACTGAGAGGGGGGGGTGAATCAGTATTATCAGATCAATAAAACTTTTTCATTTTCATACTCAGATACATATACGCAACTTCAGTTAAGGATATCCGCGTATATACGTGACTGTGTTAAATGCAACCAGCGTATATGAAGTAATCTTATGATTCAGTTAGCTTATCTTCAGTAAATGTATCAGAACATTATTAACCATATTAATAGTAAATAGGTGCAGTAAAACAGAACAGATCATCACACATAAAGAGCACACATGAACACCATGATATAAGGTGGAAACCCAATGTGGGTGAAAACCACTTGCTGCAATTTGTTTCTATCTTCCATTAATAAGAAAGTTCTTTTACAATGTACTGGTGCAGTCCTTTACTAGTACGCAGGCTTCTACCTGCTGAAGGCTACAACCTTCTTAGCTCTTGTACTAGCCGATCCATTTACTAGTACGTAGGCGCTGGCCTACCAAAGGCTCCAACCTTCACTCGTTTTCCAGCTGCTCCTGGAAGGGAGCAACAACCCCCTAGCTCTTGTACTGGCCAATATGTTTACCAGTACGTAGGTGCCGCCCTACAATCATCCAGGGACCACGTTTCATACATTTTCATACTGGATCCATAAAACAATCAACATTGCAATATAACCTGCATCATCAATCTCTGAATCACCCAATACTGAAACCCTGTCAACAACACAGTCACCAGAACACTACAACAACAACCAGATCCAATAGTAACTTCAAATATTATACTTCTCACTGTATACGCTACTTGGACGAACCCAACCTGTGTGTATACGCGCTTTTATCAAATACAACCCGCGTACAGATCTGCAAATTCTAACTCATCACTTTGCAGCTACTTCAGACATCAGAATGTACCCAGATCATAACATTCATACAATAAGCATGTGTCAATAGATCTAGTATATCCATAATCAAACCATATAAATATAATCATTCCAAGCCTTGAGATCCCATTCCATCTTTCATCATCCTCCACATGAGTGCAACCTTGGTTCAGATCAAGCAAGACCTCACCAACCCATAACCAGCATCTGGATCTCACACGTCATCAAACATTCATCACTTGCCCACTCTAGCACACACTTGCACATTTCTTGGCCTAATGATCTTCTCCTTATATAGGTTTAGGCTTCTCTCAATACCATGATCCAAAACCATGTAGAACCAATACCTTGGAGCCAATACTTGGGGTCGTCACTTTGGACCCAATACGATGGACCAAATACCACGGACCAAAACTATGGTTTCCAACATGTACACGCCTTTACTTTTGTTAACCCGCGTGTATATGTGTATGCGCCTTCTGTTCCGATAACCCACGTATATACGCACTTTCTTCATGTCCAACCTGCGTATATATCTCTCTTTACCTATTGCACTATGATCTGTCCTCTGAGTGAGTTGCCATCACCTGTATCATTCCTCTGAGTGAGTTGCCATCAAGGACAACACCTAAACCATAATGCCAACATTGTTATGACACAGCATCATCCTCCAGCAAGAAATCCCTTCTTCACCTCATGTAAAGCTTAGATCACCCAACACTAGGATGTTACACCAGGAAACCAACAACACTTCTCTACAAGATACAAGATTCCAGCCTCTGGATCTCTGTGATGAGGGATCCATATATAGATGATTGTAGGGGGGTGATTCAACTTTTGGGTTTTTGATTAGTGTCCTCTCTCTGATAGTTCTTGATTCCACTTGGAGATTGATGATCTCTTACTCATCCCTGGGCGAATTCTGAGAGGCAAGTGTCAGAGGAGAAGTTTTTGGAAGATTTTATGATCCTCCACCTCGCAAACTGTCTCTATCATTTGTCCATTCTCGCCCACCGCACCCTACAGAAGGGCTTTCCAGTATGCATTGCACCCTTTACACTGAGTAGGTGATATGCATCGCACCCTTTGCACTGGGCATTCTGTATGGTCCAGTTTTGAGCAGTTCTGAGCAGTTTTCTGTGGAGAACTTCTGGGAGATGATGTAATCAGCTGACCTTGTTCCTTTAGGGAGTGAAGTAACACTTTTAGGGACTTAGGAGCCCTTATTTTATGGACATTTATGATTGGGGTTGCAGTGCCCAAAAATGTCTATAACAATAGAGTTTCAAATTCTCTACATTCAAAACTGAGTAAATGCGCATATATGGTGGTAAGCTGAGTTGATAGGAATTATCACCCACCTTTTCTAGTATCTCAAAGGGACTGTATCTGAGAGCCTTGGTTTTCTTACCAGGCAACCTCTCCTTGCTCAACTGTAGCCATACTTTGTCTCCCACCTTGAATGATTTCTCTGTTCTGTGTTGATCACGTCTGGCCTTATACTTCCCTTGCGACTTCTACAGTGTTTCCTGTACCTGTATATGGATCTGCCTGATCTTCTATATAAAATTTTCAGCCCCCAAAGCATCTCTTATAATTTCTTCCCTCACTCCTCCTTGTTGTCCATATGCAATGTCCAAAGGTGAAGGTGGAAAATATCCAAAACAAGTCTCAAATGGGGACTTTCTTGTAGAAGTGTGGATTGCTCTATTATAAGAATGTTGTCTATATACTAGATTTTCATCCCAAGTCTTTGGATGCTTTCGGTTGTAACCCTTCAGAAGCTGCACCAAAGTCCTATTGACTATGTTAGCTTCCTGCTGCAGCAGGTTATTCATATTTCATGGTTGACATTTTACAGGCCAAATATGTCGTACTTTGCATGCTGCAATGCTCCATATTTGCTTAACAGTCTCCAAGCGAAGAAGGCTACTCCAAGTTCATTCAATTGCCTTCCAAATTTTGTAAAGTTATCCCGGTATCGCCAATTTTCAGTTAAAGGGAGGTCCAAACAGCTTAATCTTGGTCTCCCTAGGTTTGAATTTCCTGTTTTAGAATATAGAGAATGTAAATTTGTCCAAATAGCTTAATCTTGGCATATTCTCAGATAGGTAGAGAAGCAGAGGAGCCCAATAGCTTAATATAGGCCCTTGGAAGAAATAAGGGTAGTATGTAGATAGGAAAGCATCAAAAGAAAAATGAATGATGGGTTTGCAAGTCTAAGTGCACCCAAATCAAAAGAAGAAAAAATGCTAGGTAAGTAGGTTGGGTAGGTAGTTCTGAGGTTGCTAAATCCTAATTGCAGATCAGTTCTAGATTTTCAGGTGTCATCTCACTCAGGACACAATCAGCAGGCAGTTCTATGCGAGAAGCTCAAAAGAGGTATAACTAACTCCCCTTCTCTGCTTTCCCCAATCATTAACTAACTTCCCCAAAGGAGGTCAAGATCTGCTTGATACCTCTTAAAGTTCCATCATTTTCATAACACTAGCTTGAGTAAAGATCTGCTTTACTCAAAGTTGTTCCATACTTTCTCTAAAGAATAGTTCTACCCCCTTGTAACAGCCCAAGGTCTCCTGAACTTAGCGCTTTCTTACCACCTCCACATTAACCACTAACATTATTATTTAGCTCCCTATATTTTCCCATTTTCCCATCCCCCTACTAATATTATGTAAATCATCCCTCTATATAAATATCCCTCCCCCTGGTTGAAAAATAACCATAAGTACTCCCTGGGAATTGCTCAGTTTACCTGAAACTTAGCAAGAACCCTCAGCCTTCAAGTCATCTTCCAGATACAATGGACTCCTTCCAGAGTATAAAATCCCTCTGAGGTAATCGGACTCCTTCCGAAACCTCAAATGCCCTTCACACCCACTTACTTACTTTTTCGCCCAAAACAAACCCCTTGCCAACTTCCTTAACACTCCGCAGACCCTCAAAAGCCAGATCGCATCGCAAGGTCGCAGTTTCCTCTCCACGCAAGTTATGCCCATCCGTCACCACCCGACGCGATATCGCGATATCGGTGGTCGACGATCACAAGCGCCAAATGTCCAAACTCAAGCACCCTCCATTCCCCGCCAATGCGATATCGCGATTGCATCGAAGCTAGTTCATCGCATTACCTCCAGTACCAGCACCTCACCATGTCATTCTGTACCAGGGACCCACCACAACTGATGTCATCCGCCGTACTGCCGACGTCATGCTGACGTCAGCAACCAGAAAGCCGAAACTTCGCGCAGGAAGAGAAATCACACTTCAGAGCTCCAGAACAAGAAACAGAGGCAGTTTTCGATGCACGATTAGCGCAAAGCGCTAATCGCGCATCGCTACGGGAAATAGGCTGTTTCGAGGAATCTTCGGGGAATCTTTGGATTTCTTAGCCCGTTGCGCGCCGAAAAAGCCCGAAAATCGCCCGATCGTGCCAAAGTGATCCGGTTTAAAGATAGCAACAGATCAATGACAGAGTTTAAAGTGTATCAGATCAAATCATCAGGTATCAAGCGTGTCAAAGAGTATCAGTCGACGGCGAAAGCCATCAATGTAGCGGCAAAGAGTATCAGTAAAAATCTTGAGCAACGGCCCGAAGCAGGAGAACATTTAATACCTTCCAGCAGATTCAAAGAAAGAGGGCAAAGCCACTTGAAGCCCTCAATTCATAATTATTGCACATTTAACTCACACCAGAGCAGAACTACAGTCCCCAAAGCACAATCATTTCAGCAGCACCGCATCTAGCCCCCAAGGGCCACATTGTCACCTTTTCTGATTCAGCTGCCCCCAGCGCAGCCAAAAAGATTTACTTGCATTTAATTCCAGCAACCCTTAGATTTTTGAAGAGTCTTCTAGCAGACCTGTTCAGGTCAGTTGTAATGAATGTCTTTCCGATATTTTGCTTATAAATACCACCCTGAACAATGTTGTGAGGGGTTGGTTGGTTGGTAGTAGTTGGTTAGTCTCCTTTCTAGCAATTTCTCCGAGTAGAGACTCGCATTGTAACTGTTATAATTTCCATAATCAAAGATTGATGAAAGCATGGATTGCGAAACTACTTGATGTTTTCTCTTGGCCAAGGAATGATTACGGAATTCCTGTGCTTCTACATGATTCAATAAGTGTTTCTCTCCTCTATTTACTTTTATGTTTGTTACCACTGTTCCGCCTTCTAAATTGCAGGAAAGAAGAATAGCTTAAGATTTGTTCCATGACACCTTATGTTCAATTTCTACATTTCTCGATGTTTTCTTCAGAAATAGCTATGAGCATGTATACTTAAATGATATTGTTTACGCTGTTTCTTTCGCATATGAATGCATGTTTAGGAATTCTTAATTGCTCCTAGATCCCATTCATCCATTTCTCCTCTTCTTCAGCATGATGAAATGATTCTCCTTTGCCTTTCATCCCTGATTCTCATTCCGTACTTTCAAGAGATTGATTATTGTATCCTATGCGGCTATCCTGCTCCGTATCCCCTTGTGACCAAGAAAATGCAAGCAAGCCTCAATCCGTGACTCCATGCCCAATGGTTCGAAACTTATCACACCTTACCTTGCCTCTTTGTTCGAGAAACCTACCTTCCATCCAATCACAAACAACACTCCCTTGAAGCCAGAAAGCTAGCCTAAAATCATCAACAAAAGTTGAATCATAAAGAGAGAGTCCTCTCTGATTGCAGGTGGGCTAGAACCTGCAATCCAAAGATTGGTTTGTGGTTACCTCGGCCATATCCCTATAAGGAGCCTAGGGACAACCTGAGTGTTAACAGACTACTTTCGTCTACCCATCTGTCTATAAATGGAATGTTGTAGATCTCTTCAACTTCATGCTCATATTCTCCCACAATGTAGTCCAAAATGCACGGAGAAATATTGTATCCCTGTTTGAAATGATGCTCCTTGGTATCCCAAAGTGTACCCAGACCTATCCAAAGAACAATTTTGTTGCCTCTTGTCCGCTGATGGTCTTTTTACAGGGCATTAGAACACACATCTTGTTGAACCTGTCAACTACCATGAATAGGAAGTGATGTCCCTTTCTAGTTGTCAGTAAACCCCCCATAAAGTCCATGGAAATTCTTTCCCAAGGACAAGTAGGTACAAGTAAGGGATGATACAGACCTTGTTTCATGTTGCTAGGCTTGATGGTACAACAAAGCATGCATCCTCTTATGAACCTAGCTACTTGTTCTTGCATCTTGGACCAATACACATACCTCTGCAAGTTAGCCACGGTCTTCCCTACACCAAAGTGCCCTGCAACCTTGGAGGTGTGAGCCTCTCTAATCAGCTATAAATGCTCACCTTTGAGAACACATAACTTATCCAGCCCGTAGAGTAACCCATATTGGAGATGGTAGTCAATGGTGATGTCGCCATCATGCACATGACTCTGACTCTGCAACTGTTGATACACCTCCTTGAAGTCCTCATCTTCTGAATATGACTCTTTGTATGCATCAGGGGTGAATGGCTCCATGTGCATAAGAGTCCCCAAAGCTATAATCTTTGATGTGGGCGGCCTTGAAAGCATATTGGCCAACTTGCTCATGTTTTCCTTCTTATCTTGATCACCAAATGAAACTGTTGTAAAAACCCCATCCACTTGTAATGCTTGGTCTATTGTAGCTTATTCTAGGCCTGCAAGTATTGTAATGGTTGGTGATCTGTGTGGATCATTGTCTCTTTTCCCATCAGATAGTGCTTTCACTTCTTCACAACTTGCACCATGGCATAGATATCCTTATCATAGGTGGGTATTTAAGAATTTCCCCATGAAATAGATTAGAATGGTAGCAAACGGGCCTTCCTCCTTGCATCAAGACAACTCCCATAGCATACCCACTTGTATATGTCTCCATTTCAAAGGGTCGTTGCAAGTTTGGTAATGCCAGAATTGTTGCTTCATTGATCTTATTGTTTAACTCATCAAAAGCCTTTTGTTGCCCTTTTCCCCACTATTTTTGACACTTACTGTTATGGCATGGAGTTGTGTTGCTACCACTAAAAACGAGGCTATGAATTTCCTCAGGTATTGTGTTGCTCCAATGAAACTCCTAACATTAGTAACATTAGTAGGCACTGGCCATTTCATGATGGCCTCGATCTTGGAAGGATTTATCTTAAATTATCCTCCACTAATCACATATCCCAAATACACCAATAACTGTTGTGCAAACTCACACTTCTTGATATTTGCTAGCAGTTGGTGCTTCTTCAATGTTTCCAACACCTACGTCAAATGTGAAATATGCTCCTCCCAGGTAACACTATATACCAGTATATCATCCAAATAGATAATGACAAATGAATCTATAAAAGGGTGTAGTACATCATTCATTAATCTCATAAATGTAGTTGGTGCATTACATAGGCCAAATGGCATAACTAACCACTCATACAAACCTTGCCTAGTTTTGAAGGCAGTCTTCCATGTATCTTCTTCTTTGACTCGAACATGGTGATATCCAACCTTTAAGTCTAGCTTGGTGAAATACTTTGCTTACTGCAACGGATCTACCAGATCATCTATCCTGGGTAGGGGGTATTTTTTCTTGAGCGATTTTATTCAATGCCCTGTAATCTATACACATCCACCAAGTCCCATCCTTCTTTAGCATAATGATGATGGGTGACCCACATGGTTATGTACTCAATCGAATGACACCCTGTTCCAGTAGCTGCTGCAACTATTTCTTTATCTCACTTGCTTCTATAACAGACTGCCTGTACAACCCAATATTTGGCAATGGGGAGTCTGGCAATATCTATATCTCGTGCTCCATTTCTCTCTTAGGGGGTAGCCCTTTAGGCTCTCGGAACATGTCCTTATATGCCTGTAACAACTGCTCCAATTGTTGTTTTTATTTCTTAGTACACCCCTATAGGGATGCCTTGCCTCTTATTGACTCCTCTACAGACTGATTTTCTCTTAAAAATAATAAAACATACTTCTTACTGGAGCTAATCAATTTTTTTGGCTTGGTTGGCACTTACCAGCTAAATTTTCAACTTGTATTTGTGCACATTGATGATGAATGGTTTTCCATCCTTGATGAGCCAGTACTAGTTAGATCTCCTCATGAATATTGCATCACGCATGCACATGTATGGACTCCCAAATACGACTCCACATACATCAAGGGGAACCCCATCTGGATCTACTTCATCAATAAAATCATCACTGATAGCAAATATAATTTTACATTGTTTTTTTACCTTTAGCTCTCATCCTTATGTACCCATCCTAGTGGATATGGGTTTGGATGATCACAAACTTCCAACCCCAACTTCTTGACCAGATCTGCTACAATGAAATTTGCCTGCAATCCTGAGTCAAACAGAGCATCAATCTTCGCCTTCTTGACCTGTATCTTTACATGGAAAAGCTTGGTCATTTATTTCTCTTCCTTTTGCTAAAGGCTACTCAGATTCACCTCCTTTTGCATTGATGTACATACGATATTCTCATCCACGCCTGAGCTACTTTCAACTTGGTTGCTCGAATCAGTGGCCATGAGATTCTTCTTATTATATCTTTCTTATTGTTCTTCGAGTTTAGCTCTGGATGCAATTTCTAGCACTTCTCCTTTATATGGCCATCAATGTTGCAGTGGTTGAAGTGGTTGCTAGGATCTTTGCACTAGTGTGTTGTGGCTACCATATTTTTATAATTTCCCCCTTTTTTCTTCTTCTTCCCCTCCTTAGAAGCGTCTTGTTGCGCCTTTTGCTTCGATCCACTTGATTGCGCTCTTTTCCGGCCTATGTTCTCCACGTACTGTGCTTGTACACAAGCCTCTTCCATCGTTTTGGGCTTGAACAATATCAACAACATATCTGAGCATAGGGGTCTCATACTTATCTGAGAATTTCTAAGAAGCATTGTTCCCTTGTATCATTAGCTGCATTATCATCTATTAGGTCATAGATACATTGTTCATTCATTGACAAATCAAAACATGAGCAGATCCATACATCATCATTGTCATAATACATGCTTATAACCAACATAAAAACAATAGAAATATCAAGGATAAATCATCCCTAGAATCCACATATAAACCAATACATTTACACATAAGGTACCAAGGAAAGAACCTCTTATTAATTAATCCAAAATCCAACCTAGTATAAAGCTACCACGTTCCATCCAACCATAGATTAGTTGAGCCAATTCTCTCTTCACCCAATCACCCCAATGCCATATTCCAAGCATGAATGTGGAACTCAAACCAAAAGGACCAACTAGTGCATCTCGAGGCTAAGCCACCTCACCCTCATCAATAGAAACTAGGCTTTACCATAATCCACACTAGATCACTAGGCCAACAAAATAAACATTTAACAATAGGCTTTACCATGATCTCCACCAAAATACTAGGCAAAAACAAGCATGGATGCCACTGTATTTCTCCACCTACACCATGATGAATTTTCCTGTCTCCTAGTCTCTTCGGCTTTATTGCAATCCACATCGTATCACTAGGTCCTAAACCGAGATTCCACCCTCTATGATTTAGGCCCTAAACCAAGATCCCACCCTCTAGGATTTACAGTATATCTCATCATTCACGGTCAAGGATTCCTAGGCCTAATCAAAGGAAACCACCTCTAGGATTTACCGTATATCTTGACATTAACGAGTCGAGGATTCCTAGGCCCATTGAGGCACATAATACCTGGCTTTACACAACCCATAGTCTAGTTCAGGGGTCACTAGGCCAGTGGCTTTACCGCAATCTATATTCTGGTTCAGGGATCACTAGGCCATGTGTTCTTCCTTTCGGAGATCCACCTCACTCAGCTTTGAATCCATCTGGAAATCTAGCTCAACCAAAACATGAGAACCTCATCACACCATGGCTATCTGAAAATGGAAACGTAGGCCGAATACATTGTCACACCTAGAAAAACCCATGCCATGACAACAAAGAACCACATGCAATACCATGCATGCCAAATATAGCAAGGAAATCACACATGAAAATCGATACCTACAACGGATCTTGTTGTAGCTTCTTGATCTTGCTCTTCCTTGCTTTCTCCTTCCTTCCTCTTTCCTTCTTTGACTTTCTTGATCCAATGCCAATGTGCTCTTAGAAAACTCTAAGTGTCCAAGAGTGAGAGAGAGATAAAGAATAATGAGAGAACTCAAAAGCTTAACTGAAAAAGGGTTACACTAACCAAGCCTAAGCAAAATCTGGAGCAAAATCTTACCAATTGATCCTCAAAATCCTTTTTATTAATGAGGCCTCTATTTTCTTCATTTCCCCCTCACATGCAACATGTGACATTTCACCTTGCTTTTCTCCTAATTTCCATTATTTTCATAAATAAATGTGCCAAAAATGCCATTTGGCCTTTCCAAATCCTTTGTCATTTCCTTTGCCAATTTCCTTTATCCATAATAACTGAAATGACACCCATTAGGAGGTTTTTCCTGCCATTCAACTTGAATACGTGTCCATGACCGATGTGTTCTATTTTTTTTACATGAATTTTTAACTAGGACTGTTACAGAACCCTCCCCCTTGGGGGAACAGCATCCTCGATGTTCAATGACACCTATAACCAACATACTGCTAAAAACAAAACATACTTCCCATGAATCTTTACAACACAACTCGTTTTAGTATTTAAAATGATCAATGTTGAAGATATTACAATCATACCATTTCCTGGATCTTTATAACACAACTCATTATGGTATTCACAATAACCACATATACACATATGCACATTTGCTAAAACAATAAATAAAAGGATATGATGCTTGCATCAACAACGAGGGAATCCAGAGGCTCACACCACCACCCTCAAAAGTAGTACCGAGATTCACCTCCTTCCCAGGAAGTTCAAAATCCACTGCAAGGTAAACTATGCATCCAATGTCCAGTAGTACAATCCAACTCCACTTGTCCTCTCATTGAATAGTTACTGACTCATTTTTCTAGGGCACACTCCCAACGTGCATCTGGTTCCATCTCGTAATGCTAATGACCAAAATAAAAACATCCCTAGCCTTCCCTTCTTTTATACATAGACCCTCAGGAAATCCGATCACCCCCTTCTGTGCAGTCACGCACCTTCCAAGTTTCGTTGGCACCCCCATCCCGGGTAGTCCATCCCTCGTCAAGGTTTCCTCGCATTGGAAGGTCTAGAATCCAAGGCATGTCCCTGCCTCAAACCATCATACTGGTCATAGAATGCATGGTATAACTTCATGACATATCAACTCAAACATAAATAAGGTCATCATATCCATAATAGTCACTACCTAACATGTTCACATCATAAAGTCATAAACAATTATCATTCATACATAATAATCAAATCTGCACAGTCAGTCTAGATTAGTATGACATAATATCACAACATATTAGCCCATACCTGAATTTCGTAACCCTAACCCTTTGCATAGACCAATCCAAATTAGTATGATACATATAACAACAAGATCTTAATGTAATAACCCTAATCATCAAGTTACTATCATATAATAACAACAAGTTATATATCATGCTCATCAATCAATATATAACCTAATCATCAAGCTAACTATCATATAACAACAACAAGTTAACCTATAACATACTCATCAACAATGTATAACATAATCATCAAGTTATCTAACATAAAACGAAAATAGTAATGCATACAACCACATGTTACTATCATTCATGACTATCTGACACATGTGCATATGACTACACTAATCAACTAGCATCTATCATGTATGTAACCATAACATCAATAGAATGAAATGCATACACATAACCACAATGCATATAACAATCCTTAACCTACATACTTGCATGCCCAACATACAAACTTGTATCACAACATGCTCTTGCCTCGAGATCCATTACTGCAACTTTACTTTGATGATCTGCATCTCCTGCTCTATCTCAGCCAACTCATTAGCATCATAACATACCAGTAACATCATGATGACCTAATTACATACAATGACCTCACAATGCATGCTTGACCTACTATACATGCATAACTATAATCGTGACACTACATGCATAACAACATATAGACACTGACATGCATAACAAATGCGTATACAACCATACACTCATGACAACACATCCCACAACAACACCATTAACCTTCACACAGTGACATCACTACAACCATGATCAACACCATGAAAATGCAACAAGCACATGGACTACAAGCATAAGGAAAACATATGCAACTGACATGAATGCATGACCAACACACCACCCATCCAATCCAAGGAGTGACACATGCTTTGATACCACTCTGTGGTATCAGATACGACCCAAAGAGAGCACAACCTACTCTGATACCACTCTGTGGTATAAAATATGACCCAAAGAGAGTGCAACCCGATTTGATACCACTCTGTAACACCATCATCCCACATCTACCCAAGTAATTGGCCAAATGGGGTAAATATGCGATGAGAGGCCACTATAATGGGATTCAACTTCCTAAGTCACCTTAAGGAAGTGGAATTGATGGAAACACACCACATAAACCTTCCACATCAACAAATGAACTCCCAGGAGCCATCCCAACCACTTAGGTAACCAATATTTGATACCAAATGAAGTTTTAATGCATCAAACTCATGGACGCTCCCGTGATATGGACAAGGGTGCATCTGGGAGGCTCCAGAAACTTCCATAACATAGGTATGCATGCGTCTGGGGACTTTTCTACTCATACTTGTGCTTGTGACTCCGGGAATTGTGCCACTTTTTAAGGGCCAAAGCCCAAGTCACTGTTGAGAACTCGATGACAGGTACAAAAATGACTTTACACATCAAAATAATGATACATTTGCAAAAACAGTAACAAGGACTAGACTGGACCCCTACCAGCCATGACAAACATTTCATCAAACATGTCACAAATATGTAATCTACATATTTAAACAACAAATCTGAGCATAGGGGTCTCATACTTATCTGAGAATCGCTAAGAAGCATTGTTCCCTTACATCATTAGCTACATTATCATCTATTAGTTCATAGATGCATTGTTCATTCATTTACAAATCAAAACATGAGGAGAGAAATACATCATCACTGTCATAATACATGCTTATAAATAGCATAATAACAATAGAAATATCAAGGATACATCAGCCATAGAATCCACATATAAACTAGTACATTTACACATAAGATACCAAGGAAAGAACCTTTTATTAATAATTGCAAAAGCCAACCCGGTATGAGACTACCACATTCCACCCAACCATAGATTGGCTGAGCTCTTCAGCTAATCACCCCCATGCCATATTTCAAGCATGAATGTGGGACTCAAACCAAAAGAACTAACCAAGGTATTCTGAGGTTAAGTCACCTCACCCTCATCAATAAAAACTGGGATTTACCGCAATCCACACTGGATCACTAGGTCAACACAATAAACATGTAATAATAAGATTTACCATGATCTCGACCAGATCACTAGGCCAAAACAAGCATGGATGCCACCATATTTCTCCACCTACACCATGAGGAATTTTCATGTCTCCTAGTTTCTCAGGCTTTATCGCAATCCACACTGGATCACTAGGCCCTAAATCGAGACTCCACCCTCTAGGATTTACGTATATCCCGCCATTCACCGACAAGGATTCCTAGGCCACCTAATCAAGGGAAACAACCTCTAGGCTTTACCTTATATGTCTCCATTAACCAGTCAAGAATTCCTAGGCCCACCAAGACACACAATACCTAGTTTTATCGCAACCCACAATCATGTTCAGGGGTCACTAGGCTAGTGGCTTTACTACAATCCACAGTCTGGTTCAGGGATCACTAATCCATGTGTTATTCCTTTTAGAGATCCATCTCACTCAACTTCGAATCCATCCAAAAATCCAACTCAACCAAAACATGAGAACCCCATCACACCATGGATATCAAGAAATGGCAAGGCTAGGATAAAAACATTGTCACACCTAGAAAAACCCATGTCATGACAACAAAGAACCACATTCAATACCATGCATGCCAAATATAGCAAGGAAATCACACATGCAAATCAAGACCTACAAATAATCTTGTTGTGTGATAAAGGAAAGTGTTCCCTCTACAGACAGAGGCAACCCCTCTAGCCCTAGAGTGGGTCTAGTCACATCAAAGACAAAACAAAAATCAATTCCCTTAAATAGTTATCATTGGAGGCCTACTTCAAACCGATGGTTGATGAAGTTCTGTTGTGCTGCTCTAGCTTCCGTTTCTTTCTCCTCAATGAGCAATCAACCTGAAACACCACAAAAAAACAACAAAGCACGTAACTGAGAACAACAATGATCTATTTATTTATAAGGTCAAGAAATCATAAGCTATCAAGTAAATTGTACACAAGATATAGGAAATCATCATTGATTGTATTAAAATTAATCAAGAGCAAAGCTTACAACCAAGTCTTGATGTCGCAAGCCTTCTCGGAGGGTCCAGGCAGTATGTTTCTTCAAGCATTCACTCTTAAGAATGGGTCTCCCAAATAGACAATATCTCTCTCTCACTCACAAGCTTTAATACAAGATTAAAACACTCCACAACCTCTTACCAAACAATTAGCAATCCCACACTTGTCACACTCACACCAGAGCTATCTACTAAACCAGGGAAAATTTTAAGAACCACCCTAAATTTATATGTATAATAAATGGGCTAATCCCCATGATACATAGGAAAAATGTGAGGCAATTTTATCAATAATATAATAAGTATACATAAATTTTTTGGCGAATCTTTCACCAGATTATATTATCTTGTACAGTGATGGACAATCTTTCACTGAATTATAAAATCTTGTAAGATCTTGGCAAATCTTTTACTGAATAATAAAACATTGTGAAGTCTTGGCGAATGTTTTGTTAGAGTATGAAACCATATATGATAATAAGAAAACATTTTCATTAAACTGTAATATACTAACATACATGTTTGGAAAATAGAAACATAATTTTCTCTTCCTATAAACAATGTTCCAAGTTTCAGTGCCCGTGTTTGTCAAGGTTCTTACAATACACTCTTTCATATCCTTCTATTAGTTTTGATAATATTCCACAACAAAGTTCTTGTAGGTGTTGATATTGACAACGAGTCCCGTCAAGGTATGAGAGATTAATCTTTTCTCTACAACTTTTGTCAAGCTACCACTTTTGTCAAGTTATCAAATTTCTTTCTTATTCCATAGACTTCAACTACGAGATAACAAAAAAAAACAAAAAAAAACAAAACACATCAAGTTTGTTTAACCCAACACACCAACAAGTTACAAGCCCCAACTATATTATAGTATTAGGTATCCCAAAGGCTTGAAGGGGATCTAAGTGAAAGAAGTGACCATTGCGGGAATCCTTCCAATCAATATATGAATATATAAATGTAGATTTATTTTAATTGGAAATCTTCAATTAAATAATAAAATTTAAGTACTTCTCTCCAAATCTAAATTGCTTATTAGCATAATTCACTACCCTCATAGGTCTCGCATTTTTTAACAGTGTTATAACATGTAGATTAATTTCCTTTTTGGTGAACAATCTCCACCTTTTAGGAAAATATGGTGCAATGGCTCCAACCCCTACAGATCATTAGGAAAAACTAAGAATAGCATAGAAGATGAAAGGTTCTACAAACCAGCTTATTTTTCAAACGACTAATCCAACATTAGTACCTAAACTTTTTCATGAAGATATCATATTGAAAATGTTTGAAAAATGGTGAGAAATCTTCTGCGAGGGTGATGCGGAAAGAGTGATAAGGTTTCATTGTTTTGACTTTTTTTTGTTAAATCAGAAAAAGTTAAAAACCAATATTAATGGAGATATTGGTATTTTTTACTAAATTTTGTGAAGTGACTAAATGTAGCTTTAACCATTCACCTTAAGATGTTTTTACAATATAATTTCCTAAGTCTATTTAATATCTTCATTATCATAAAAACCAACCTATATCCATCTTAACTCCACATCTACCACTCTTAGGGGGATGAAATCTATTTATCCCTCTGAGCACTTGGTAGACCCAGAATTAAGATGGATCTAAGATGATAGAATTTCCCCTTTAAATAGTCTATGCTCACATGAATACCATGGTATTACCATGGGTTGTCATAAGCCTGGAGCTTAAAAATTACTATTAGTAATTTTAAAAATTATAAAATTAATAAGTGGTTTTTATTTTATTTTTTATTTTAACCAAGTTAACATGTTTAACATACATTAAATTACAACATCCATTTTTACTCTTGACCCACCAAGCCCCGAGAGGGATCAAATATTTTTTCACTCTATGCTAGCTTGCATATCATATATTTGATCCTTCTCGGGGCTTAGTAGATCCAGAGTAAAGATGGATCGATGCTGGTTTAATTCCCCCATTTAAATAGGCTACATTCCACGCCCCGAGAGGGATCAAATATTTTTTCACTCTATGCTAGTTTATATATCAGGATATTTGATCCCTCTCGGGGCTTACTAGATGCAGAGTAAAGATGGATCTATGCTGATTTAATTCCCCCATTTAAATAGGCTACATTCCATGTGAATACCATGGGTCAATACCATGTGCCATTTTTATTTTTATTAATACTAATATTAGGGTTAATAATGTTTGTTTGCATGGTATTAACAATAATCTAGCCCATGGTATTTGGCCCATAGTATTTTTCCCATAGGTTTCACCTAAATATAACGCAATTTTTGAGTGTCCTTAAATATAAGGTGACTTATGGAGTAAATATAAAAAAATGTTTTATTTGTTTGCCATACCTCTCATTTATTTATATTTTTATTAATTTACCATACCTCTTTTACAAATATGGTTTTGGCCCATAGGATTCACTTAAATAAAACCTCTTTTTTGGGCCTTCATAAATAGAAAGAGGGTTATGGACTAAATATAAAAAGAGGTTTTATTTATTTACCATACCTCCACTTTATTTATATTTTTATTTGTTTACAACCTTGCATGTATATAAGGTGACTTATGGAGTAAATATAAAAAATGTTTTATTTATTTACCATTCATCTCATTTATTTATATTTTTATTAATTTACCATACCTCTTTTATAAATATGGTATTTGGCCCATAGAATTCACTTAAATAAAACCTATTCTTGAAAATTAGGGCGAATGGAAGGTTGTAACTCCTAATTTCAAGGGCTAAATTTACATTTTTTTACCCTCTCCCTTAAAATAAGGTGGACTATTTGAGGCGATTTGTAAAAAAGTACTAGGATACAAAATATTCGCCCACTAAAAATTTAAAACCCCTTAGTTTCGCCTAAGGGTGAACATTCGCCCCTAAAATTTTCCATGTACTAAAATCAAAAGAACCAGCAGCACTGCCAACTAGAGAACTAGTAACTAGCAGATCATAGCAATGGTGAGTGGTTTTATAAGAGAAGGAGTCTCCATGAGATGAGGGAGAGGGAGCTTATCCTAAGGGGAGGTTGCACAAGAGGCGGAACCACCATCCCAGAGGCAGAAAGGCAACCCAAATTGAGCCAACAACCAGCACTAGAAACATCTAGGAGGTCGACTGTTTGAACTAATTCGCCAAATCTGAATCATCGTAGGTCATGAACTAGGGACTAGCGACGACATCGCAACGATACAGTGCATGACAGAGAACCATCATGCATTTTAAGGGTTTACTAGCGACGATGCCGGAACTTAGTCAAAAAGGGTCAATCTTCAGCATTTGAGAGCATTTGCTTAATCTTCTTGCACGAGTGGGAAGATATGAACATGTTTATTCGATATATGACACAACAGAGGGACTGAGATGAGGTCAGTGACAAATTACTATGTAACAGATTCCCCCTAAAGCATGAAGCCCGAGGGAGTGGGAGGGGTGAAATGCTTTACAAAACCATGACCAAACTAGAACACCACCTTGAAGAACCTGCAAGCACAAGTACAACCGATATCTCTGATAGTAAAATACATGTAGTCTAGGCATGGGCACAACCATCCAAAAGACATATGAAACTTGGTCTGTGGTATGGACGCAGCCACCCATTTGATAAGACCATATATAATGATAAAGGTATGGTCGTAGCCATCCATGAAGACTTAGGTATGGTCACAACCATCCAATCAAAGAGTCATGTATGTAATCATGAACCAATCCACGCAGCCCAAACATATGTAATCTTAGTTCAAGGTCTTGAAACCCTAACCGATCTTAGTACAAATTCTAGCATGCGAACAGATGTGTTGAGGTCGAGCATGATAGAAAGTCACTTGATTACCGGTCAATAATAAAAACCGTTAACAAGTGTGAGACAAACCACGAATAATGCCAATGGCTCTTAAGGTACTATCCAGTACAACCCACTAAGTGTGAAAAATGAGTTGAAGTCGAACACTCGTGGAATCACCCAATCGAAGAACAATGATGAAAGTCTGTCGTCAGGGGCGAAGAACTTGCCATTGAGGCATGCAAGCTCCAAGGTACCAAAGGGGATCTATAGATCAATCGCCTGGATGATGAGCTGACGTCGACAGGAGACGATCCATCACAGGAGGGCCATGATATTTCCCCCATCAACGATGCGAGATAAGAAACAAGTGGTAGATGGTGAAACAAAGCATTAGAAGAGGAAGTAAGGGTGTGAACTACAAAAGGATTATACTCTTGAACATATCGGTGACACGACTCCAGAATGTGGCAGCATTTTGGTATTAAGGGATCGGAGGTCTGACAGAGACAACATGGATCAGATGGAATGAGGTAAAATGACAACCCAAAACCCCGGGAGGCCAATGACGATGTGAGGATATCCCAACCCAATGAGAAGCAAAAGTGTCGATGTTCAAGAGTGACTAGCTGCCACAGGTAACCAGTGATGACTTCCAAATTTTCCCCCACCATTGCTGGCGAGTACCCCAATTATGTTTGAAAAACAAGCTTGAAGGGGATAGCATATGCTTGTAATATAAGTTCGACCTTCGGACAAATCCAACCTAGTAATAGTTTAACAAGCCTTAGGGACGAGAAGCTCAAGTCTTGTCATGGTGACAAGTCCAATGTCGTCAAGGTTTAACGAGTCTGACATAGGGAAAACTCGACATCTTTTTCATGTTTAGAAAGTTTGAAAAAGACACGGAAAAAAAAAAAAAAATCCAGGGGGGTCCTTTTTCGTAAATTTGTGTCCCTTGAGCCCAAAAAAGTATAAAATAATACTCGAGAGCACCGCTTGATCATTACGATCAAGGAGTACTTTTCGTAATTAGCGATCCTGATTTGAAAAAGTAAAAAAGTGACCGGAGACATGTTGTTTCATAACCAAAATCCAACTTGAAACGACAAAAGTCCGGCTATCTTTTCACATTTATATGGTCAGAAAAGAGTTGAAAGTGGACTGCCTTTTTATTTCCTTTAATGAGTCAAAAAGGAAAAACTCAACAATCTTTTCATATTTTACGAGTCAGAAAAGAGCTGAAAGGTGACTCGTCCTAGAGGAACGAGTGGTATAAAGGGTAGCAATTGGTTCCAACAATGGTGGAACTACTCAAAACATGTAATGGTCAAGACGCTGGCTAATAAAACCACTCATTGCTGCGGTCCCTCAGGAAAGGAAAAACAATGGAGTGAAAGCATATGATCGGCCAAAGAGATGGTGGCGATGGAATGAAACAACCAAGGCTCATCTAGCAGAATTTAGCAGATAAAAATGGTGATCACGAGATGTTAAATGGGTATGGGTTCATGTTTACACAAGCTTGAACCATGGAGAAGTCTACTTGGATTCGGTTTCATGTTTACACAGGCTAGAAACAAAAAACTATGCTTGTTATAAGTTCGCATGCCCCCAACATAATGATGCAAATTGAGGTACATGCCCCCCAAGCTTCGTTGCATTCAACGAGGTGGATGGAATGAAGGTTCACTTTCGAGATCTTGGAAAGACTTGACTCAGACTTTACGAGGTCTTAATCAAAGACTCGATTTGGAAAAGGGAGTTGTTTCATTTTTTTAATGAGGTTGACACAGTAAAAGAATTATCCTCATAACCCTTCTTTCATTTTTTAACAAAGTTGACACAAAAAAAAGAACTCTCCTCAAAACTCCTTGATTCATTTTTTAATGAGCTTGACACAAGATTGGGAACTATGCTCGTCACCCCTGTTTTCATTTTTTAACGAGGTTGACACAAGAAACAAACTGTCCTCAAAACTCCTTGTTAATGGGCCATACGAGAACATGGCGCCCAAGAGGTCTTCACGGGATGGAAGAACCACGCTTTGGGAGGAATACATGTCATTAGTCACCCATGACAAGGCTAGTTCCAATGCCCCCAGTACATGATGTACAAGACCATCTGCATGATCATCCACAGATGCAGAGGTAGAACGGGTAGCCACATAATTGACCTGTGGCAGGGAAGGTACTGCTTGCGAGCAAGAACCGATAGGGAACGATGGTGGCATAGGAGGCACCGGGTGACTAAAGAAAGACAATTGATCAATACTCACCATTCTTCCATCGTGCGGAAAACAAACCACATGGAAAGTGAAGAAACAAGAGCTCCCATGGCATAATAATCATGGCCAAGGAGAAGATTGAAATCTAAAGCATCTTGGACAACCATCACATCTATATAGATGGTTTTTCCTCCCAAAGTAACAGGGAACTTTGGAAGGATCCCTAAAGGTTGAATGGTTCCTCCATCAAATGCCAATAGATTCTGCGTGACTGGCACAAGCTGTGGGGACCCCAAAGCTTTCCAAGTAGTGAAAGGCATGAGGCTAACCGACGCACCATCATCCAAGACAGTGCCAGGTACTACCTTATCATAGACATGTACTTAATCTGGAAAGGCACATAGGATGGAAGGCATAAAGCAGTCAAGTGACTCCAGTCGAAGGAAATGGCTGAACTACTTGGTGGGGGTATCATATGATTGCCCCCATGCTCTAGAGGAACTGAAGAAGGACTCTCTGAATCAGCTAGGATAGGAGGGTCGTTCTCGGACTCTGGAGGATCTGACGAGACGAGAAGAACATGAGTAGTATAATCATGATGCTCTTCTGGAACAGAGTGATCAAAAGGTGGTGAATCCAAGTCGACACTCTCTCCGACCAGTGGTTGGTCTGGAACAAGCTTAGCACAACTAGGCTCAGAAAGAGGAGGATAGACAAGAGAATAATATAAGTCAATCTCTTTGTCAATGGGGATAGGGTCTGAAGAGAGCCTTTGATAACCAACGAGAAGTTAGGGGGAAGAAGCTGTAAGACTTTCCAAACAACGGAAGCTTTATCCATGAGCGGACAAAGGTGAAGGGTATGGCTGCCTTCACATAGCCTACAGGGGAATCGAATCTTCCCTTTCTTCTTACCGTTTCCAGTTGATAGGGTAGCATCGTCATGAGCTTCTGAGGACAACGAGGGACGAGCCCGATTGTGAGACCATACTTCTAAGATCCTAGGAATGCTAGGACAATCACAAAGAAGATGGTCACCCTTGCATAATTTACAAGGAAACTTAATTTCCATGGAGGAGCAGAAGGTGGTCTGACCTGAGATGTACTTGGAGCAATAGCTGCACAGGTGGCCTCGCATTTATCAGACTTCTTCTTCTTCTTTATCTCCTTCTTCTTCTTAGTCTCCTAGTTACTAGATGTGAAACTTTCACCAGGCGAAGAAGGAGATGAAGGTGAAGAAATAGGGGAAGAAGGTGCAGGCTCAACTTTGGAATCAACGTGTCATGATTTAGACGAAGGAGACGGTGGAATAGGAGTCATGACGCTCGGGACCACCGATGTTGAAAACAACCAAACAGGCAGACTAATTGTTAACCTAGGCAAAGACAACCTTGCCATGTACGGAGCACCGACATTTCCAAAAGGCAGAAACGGACTAGGATTTCCATCTGGGGGAAGACCTTGGCTGGTAGCCTCAGGGAATGTTTCCATCAAGAATGAGCTTGAAAATGAAGAAACTTAATTGTAACCAGGAATATTTCGTGGGTAGTAAATTTTATGACACAGGAACAAAACTTGACCTTTTCATGTTTCAAGAGTCGAGAAAAGGTTGAAAAGGTGACTCTATCTCTTTCGAGGTTTAATGAGTCTGAAAGGACAAGTGCTTAGATGATCCTTTTCTTTTAAGAAGTTGAAAAGGAATGAAAGTGACTACTCTGGAGAACTAGGAAAAAGGTTAACCAGACAAACCGTAAAACTGCATATACACCTTGGTGATCAAATGAAAGAGAAATGACCAAGGACTTTCCGTACAACAGTCAATCTTCCTGAATGTTGTGTTCAGTGCGTTACAATTTGCAAGGTGGCAGACACGACTTCCTATGGATGTAGGATGATAACCTAGTGGGGTCTCCCGATATATACTCAACGGTACTGGGAGCACAAGCTCGTAGTAGGTAGCTATTGAGTCACAGAAGGAGGAATCACCCAACCTTAAGCGAAAGCAATAGTGACTAGGTTTAATGACACTGGATCACATATCTAGCTTGGACCTCTCAATAGTGTGCGTTAAGTTCCAATGCGTTGTTAAGTTCATTTAATTGATTTTAGAGTTGATCTTGAATTAAGTTTCAGTTTTCAGGCCCTACCATATGTATATCAAAAACCCTAGGATGCAACTAGAATGAGTAAATCATCTTTCGTTTTGATGAACACCTACTTAAAGGAGGGTAGAAAGCTCATTCCCAAGCAAACACAAGCGAATGCAAACACTAAGAAACACAATGCATCAATACACTAATCTCACGATGCATCGATACTACTAATGAAAGATTTAGAGTTCGCTTTTCAATTTCTCAAACATGAAAATTTGAAATGCACATATACTTTCACTTTCGTATATCAAATTAATGCAATCCCTAATTATTTTTGTTTGTTTTGAATTTAAAGAGACAAACAAGAAAGTTTTAACTGATCGATCCAAACAATTGTGATCTATGCTTGGTAGTGAAGAAATCAAATCAATATCAAAAATTGGTTCAATAATCGACCCTAAAAATCAACCAGCAAGAAAACAAGCAACGAAAAAGCCTCAAGCAAATCAATAAGACAGTTGTGGATCAACCTTGGATAGACAAGTAACCCAAGCGAACGGTTTCTCGACAAAACCTCTAAATAACTAGGTCACATGGTCTAAAAACACAAGACTCACTTAATGAAACCAAAGAGATAGTTCTTAACCAAAAGCAATCAGAAAAAGCTGTTGGGAGAGAGACAAGAAACAAAAGAGGATAAACAAGACTGGTGGATTCAGGAAGTAAAGTTGTAAAAACAACTTTACAGAAGTTTTCGTATGTGTTACACTGACAACTAGAGACATCGTCACAGGTGTTACACTGACAACTAGAGATGTCGTCGCAGGTGTCGCACTGACAACTACATAAAGTACACATGTTTTCATAAACGGTCCGAATTAAGGAGTTATCGCGGGAATTAAGCTAGCAACCCGAGCCGAAAGCCAAATAGTTGTGGGTACAAAGCTAGAACATCAACGATGTCGTCGTGACTATTAAGCTATCTTCAGCGACGATCTTTCTTAATAAAAAGACAAAGTAAAATCACCTAAATGACACCAGATTAATCTTCCAAACAGTCAGAAGGACTCCTAGGTTGACCCAAATAATCCAAGAACTGAAGGTTTAACCCCAAAATTCAAGAGACACTAGTTGGTGGTGGGCGATCTGTCAAATAGCTGGAAAACATGCCATAGCTGGAAAACATGCCATAGACAAAATTTGCAACAATTGTTTTGCAACTTTTGTAGGTCGGTGGGACATGACAAGCACACTTATAGAAGTTATGAGTTGATGATGGATAGAACTACCACCTATAAAGTTCAGGCCAAAACGCAGCCCCTTGACCAGAATGCAAGAATGGCGCAAACAGGATTTTAGGGGCAAGGACGAGGTTGAGGTAGAGGAGGACTTGGTAGAGGTTGCGGATAGTTGATTTGCTACAATTGCGAAGGGCCAGGACTTTATGCCCATGATTGCACAAATCCAACACGCCTGTCGTGTTTGTATTGCATGTTGTTTGATCATGAGATAGAAGACTGTCCTACATTGATAGTTAGGGTACGTGACAAGGGAGCGTTACTACCTCCCCCGACTCAAAACCGGTAGTTGATGAGGTCTGAGCCACGTGAGGAATATCCAAATGTGAACATTGTGCTCCGAAGAGGAATCGCAATGGGAGATGACAAAGGCAAACATCCAGAAGATAGTACTTGGGTTTGTAAAGCTCTCGTGAAGGAATCAGAGTTTAATTTGGAGTGCACTAGGGAAACCTTCATGGAAGCCAAGAAGAGCTTTGTTGATGCCTCCACTTTAGGGAGCAAAGATAAACTGGAGCTGGAAATGGACCCATTTATGCTCACAATGTTCCTGGAAACTTGTATGAATTTACTGAGCGACAGTAAGGATGTGAAAGGGTTACAAGAGCTCATCAACATATGCGCTAGGACCATGCCATGAGAACGGCACGTAGTCCGGAAGATTGGAAAGCATAAGACAAGGATGGGACGAGAAATGAGGCTAACCGCACAGAGAAGATAATATGAGATGGATCAAGTCATCCTGGATTTGGGATTGGATGTGAATTTTCTGCCGAAATAGAGGGAGCTAATGGGAAGACCTACGTTGTAGTGGTCTCCAATTCAGCTAAGAATGGCGAATTAACAAAAAATAATACCTATGGGGTGATTGCAGGGAATAACTGTGGATATTGAGGGAGCAAGCATGCTGGCCGATTTTGAAGTGATAGAGATTGTGGATGATCACAATCCCTATCCCACACTCTTAGGAATTGACAGAGCCACTGATATGAATGGGGTAATTAATCTGAAGAAGCGAAAATGATCTTTGAAAAGAAGTCACTGTGTGTAATTATACCCCTGGACCCCACTGAAGGATCGCGTTATACAGAGCCAGTCTGCGACTATGAAAGTGATGATGATCTGGACTACATCTACAAGATAAAAGCGCAAGACCAAGACTGGGTGAATCCCACTATGGATGGGCAGATTACATGGGAGCACGAGATTTCCTGCACTTCAGATTCCGACGAAGAAGTAGAACAATGGCAGAATCAGTTACATGAGGTAACTACACTGAATTGCAATGTGATGAAAAGGTTGCTACGTTGCGTGTTGACAGAGGTAAGGGATCTACCTACCTATGATGGTCTGAATGAGGTAGATACCTTCTTGGATGCATTTGAAGGGGAGGTGCCAGAAAAGCTGTTAGGAAATTATATATTACAGAGCTATGGAACACATAAAATATTGCAGAAATATAAACACAGAAAACGCATAAAACAAGAGAGACACAGATATACGTGGTTCACTCAGTTTGGGCTATGTCCATGGAGAAACAACCAGTCCTTCCTTTTATATTATCCAACAAACTAAAGAGATACAACCTACAGCAAATCCATCGTAACACCCTCTTCACTGTCAATCTCCTCTCTCTTCCTCACTCAGAATACTGATATACATAGACGCAATACAATTCCCTCATATATAGTGAGGGGTTGCCTTCTAGGGAAAAAAACCCTAAACTAAAGATAAATTCTACCCTCGGATCATCCGCCTAATGAACGGCCCAGATTGACTAGAAATTACTAGACTTTTACAAGGAAATTTTACATTTGTTTCTAGCTTTGAGGGTGTTGCCCCCGAACCCCCACCAGGGGATCGCTAGCCCCCAGACACCCCAGCCGAGGGGGATCAGCCCCCCCGGACCCCCATGGGGGAGGGGGGGGGGACAAGTCCCCCCCACGTGGAGGGGTGTACAATTTTCCTGGGGTATACATCTGACTGATACCTTTGAATACATAATATAATTAGGCTCCACACCCAACAATCTCCCACTTGGAGACTGATTGTAGCAACTCCACCGCTGCTTCATTTGCTAGACAATGACTCCACGTTGGACCTGGTTGTTTCTCATCTTCTTCATCATACTTGAAGACCAATTGAAACTGATCAGATTCTCGGTTTCTCCCTGGTTACAACTTTTGTTAACATATCTACAAGATTCTGGCTAGTGTGTATCTTTTCCAGCTTCAACTATCCATCTTCCAATGCTGACCGTATGAAATGGTACTTGAGTTTTATATGCTTAGCCTTGGAATGAAATGCAAAGTTCTTTGCAAGATGTATGGCACTCTAGTTGTCACTGTATAACCTGCCAAACTCCTGCTCCTTACCCAATTCATCCAGAAACCTTTGTAACCAAATCATTTCTTTACTAGCCTTTGTAGCAGCAATATACTCTACTTCTGTTGTTGAAAGTGCAACAACACTTTGGATTTTTGAAACCCAACTTACAGTTGTTCCACCTACAGTAAATACATATCCTGTAGTGCTCCTCCTGTTATCTCTGTCACCTGCCATATCTGCATCAACATATCCCTGTAGAGAAATGTTTGAAGCACCAAAGCATAATGCTTGATTTGTAGTACCTTTCAAATATCTGAGAATCCATTTCACTTCCATCCAATGTTCCTTTCTTGGATTGTTCATCTACCTACTCCCACTGCATGTGCAATATGAGGCCTTGTGCAGACCATTGCATACATTAAGCTTCCAATTGCTGATGCATATGGATCTTTAGACATATAATCCATGTCTTCTTGGGTCTTTGGGCACATTTCCTTTCTAAGTTTGAAATGACTAGCAAAAGATGTACTAACTAGTTTTGCATTGTGCATATTAAATCTTTTCAACACCTTTTGTATCTGCTCATTCCGAGACAATGTTAATTTGTGATTTTTCCTGTCTTTAGTTATTCTCATACCAAGGATTTGTTTTGCAGCTCCCAAATCCTTCATTGCAAATGAATTTGCCAATTTTCTTTTGAGCACATTTATTTCCTGCATGTTAGACCCTGCAACAAGCATGTCATCTACACACAATAACAATATAATATAGCTGCCATCATTTTTCTTTTTCAGATAAACACAATGATCAGAGTGACATCTAGTATAAACTTGTTCAGACATAAAATTTTCAAATTTTAGATACCACTGCCTTGGAGCCTGTTTTAAGCCATACAAGCTATTCTTCAACCTGCACACTAGTTTCTCCTTCCCTTTCACCTCATATCCTTATGGCTGCTGCATATATATCTCTTCCTCCAAATCCCCATGGAGAAAGGTTGTCTTTACATCTAACTGCTCAAGATGCAAATCTTCAACTGCTACTAGACTTAAAATAGTTCTGATTGAAGTCATTTTAACAATAAGAGAAAATATTTCATCAAAGTCTATATCCTTTTTCTGTGCAAACCCTTTCACCACAAGTCTAGCTTTATACCTTTTTCTATCCTCCATCTTCTTCCTTCAACTTGTAAACCCATTTATTCTGCAATGTTGTTTTACCTGCAGGCAACTTGACTAAGTCCCAAGTCTGGTTATGTGCTAAGGATTCCATCTCTTCTTTCATGGCTTGCTTCCACTTCTTCCTTGTTTCTACCTACACTGCTTCTTCATAACATTCTAGTTCACCAGAATCAGTCAACAATACATAATATAATGAAGGAGAGTATCGTTCAGGGGGTCTGCTTATCCTGGTAGATCTTCTAACACCACTTTCAGGTGTTTGAAGTGCTTGTTGTTGTTGTTCTAGCTATTGATCATTATGATTTTCAGGCACCATCACTTTTCTGTGATCTCATCAAGCATTGTGTATTCTCTGTTTTCTTTTTTCTGTTTCTTTTCCTGCAACTGATCCTTATACAAAAAATTTTCATTGAATATGACATCTCTGCTCCTAATGGTTTTGTGTTTTTCATAATCATAAAAGTGATAACCAACATCATTAACACCATATCCAATAAAGGTACATTTCTTTGATTTTGCCTCAGGCTTTGTTCTATTTTCTTTATTAATGTGGACAAAGGCTTCACAACCAAAAGTCTTCAAAAAAGAGTAGTTTACCTTTTTACCTGTCCATGCCTCCTCTGGAATACCACCATCCAAGGAACTTGAAGGCCCTCTATTTATTAGATAGATAGCAATATCTACAACATCTGCCCAAAATTGTAAAGGCAGTCCTGCATGCAATCTCATGCATCTTTCACGCTCCATGATTGTCTTGTTCATCCTTTTTGACACGCCATTTTCTTGTGGTGTTCCTAAAACTGTCTTCTCTCTACGAATTCCATTCTCTGAAAAGTACCTATCAAACTCTTTGCTGCAATATTCACCTCCATTATCTGATATGAGACACTTCAACCTTTTTCCTGTCTCATTTTCAACCAAATCTTTCCATTTCTTGAAAGTATCAAATACATCAGATTTATTTCGAATACAATAAATCCAAGTATTTCTAGTTGCATCATCAATAAAAGTAACATAATAACGAGAGCCACCAAGAGATGATACTTGAGCAGGTCCCCATACATCTGTATGCACAAGCTCTAATTTTTCACTCTTCTTTTATTTCCCAACTCTAAGGAATCTAACTTTCTTCTGTTTTCCATAAACACAATTCTCACAGAATTTTAAATCAACATGCTTCAAACCTGGCAACAAATTTCTTGAGTGAAGAATCTGCATCCCCTTCTCACTCATGTGCCTGAGCCTATGATGCCACAATGCCATATCTTCTCCTGTAGAGGTTAAAGCATTAACAGAATTAAAAATACCATTGCATAAATACAATGTACCAACCTTTCCTCCTTTTGCTACTACCAAGGAACGTTTAGTGACCTTCCAGGTTTTATCTGTGAAAGTAGTTATGCAACCTTCACCTCCCAACTACCCTATTGAAATTAGATTTTTCTTCAGATTTGGAACATGCCTTACCTCCTTCAATAGCCGCTGATTTTCATTTTTCTATTTTATGAAAATTGTACCATTCCAATGATTTTACAGGGTTTATCATCACCCAATCGAACCTGTCCAAAATCTCCTTGAACATAATCATAGAAATGTTCCCTACCAGGTGTACCATGGAATGAGGCCCTTGAATCTATCACTAAGGAATCAATAATATTTTCTAATGAAAGAATCAAAGCATCTTGCAACACATCACTTGTTACATTTGATTCATGCTTAGTTTCTTGTTGCGCGTCTCCTTCTTTTCCCTTCCGAGACTTGCAGTCTTTCTTCAGGTGTCCTTTCTTCCCAGCACACTATCCCTGATCTGGACTTGGATCTGGCTTTTCTTGACTTACTGTGATATCTTGGGTTCTTTCCTCTTTCCATTTTTCTTCTCCTAGTCTCTGCAGTCAAAGCATTACCCGATGTCTCACCGGAGCTTTTTCGTCACATTTCCTCGCTAAGGATTGCACCGACAACATCTTCAAACTTTAAAGTACTAGATCCCGAGATAGAGTTACTAATGGCCATAACTAAACCATTCCAACTTTCTGGCAATGAGCACAAAAATAACAGATCCCTAACTTCATCATAAAAATTTACCCCTACAGAACTTAACTGACTGGTAACTATATTAAAATCATTTAAATGATCAGCAACAGATCCACCTTCTGACATCTTCATATTAAATAAACTCTTCATAAAAAATACCTTATTTGAGGCCAAGGGTTTTTCATATAGTTTGGCTAATGCCGACATTAAACCCTCTATTGTCATTTCCTTTGAAATATTAAACGCTACCGATGCCGCTAGGCACAGCCGTATTGTTCCAAGTGCTTTTCTGTCGAGAATATCCCATTCTGAGTCAGTTATACTCATCAGCTTCTTTACCTCTCCGCTCAATGGTAGGTATAGATCTCTCTGATACAGATAATCTTCCATCTGCATCTTCCACAGCTAGTAGTTTTGGCCGTTGAATTTTTCGACCCTAAATCTATCATCTTCCGCCATTTCCCCCACTCGAACTAGGAACCCTTCTCACCTGTGAGTTTATCAGCTAAATAGACCTTCGGCTTTGATACCAGTTGTTAGGAAATTATATATTACAGAGCAATGGAACACATAAAATATTGCAGAAATATAAACATAGAAAACGCATAAAACAAGAGAGACATAGATATACGTGGTTCACCGAGTTTGGGCTACGTCCACAGAGAAACAACCAGTCCTTCCTTTTGTATTATCCAGCAAACTAAAGAGATACAACCTACAACAGATCCGCTATAACACCCTTTGTGCTTTCAATCTCCTCTCTCTTCCTCACTCAGAATATTGATATACATATACGCAATACAATTCCCTCATATATAGTGAGGGGTTGCCTTCTAGGGAAAAAAACCCTAAACTAAACATAACTTCTACCATCAAAGCATCTACCTAATGAATGACCTAGATTGACTAGAAATTACTAGACTTTTACAAGGCAATTTTACATCTATTTTTAGCTTTGAGGGCACTGCCCTCGAACCCTTGCCGGGGGATCGCTGACCCTCGGACCCCCCCGCCCGGGGGGAATCAGCCCCCCCGGACCCCCGCAGGAGGGACAAGTCCTCCCCACGTGGAGGGGTGTACAATCTTCCTAGGGTATACATCCGGCTGAGACCTTTGAGTACAGAAGATAATCAGGCTCCACACCCAACAAAAGCAATGTTCCCAGGCCTTGAACTGGGTACTGCACGCTACACCTGCGAGATGGTGGGGTATGCACAAAGGAAGCTTTTATTATAGGTGCGTATGTAGGAGAATGATGTGCACACGATTTGGGAAGCCTAAGGTGCAACTGGCAGACAAGTATGATGGGCAGGATGATCCGCACATGCATCTGGCCAAGTGGGCGCAGGCATGTGGAAAAGAACCCCAACCTACGCGGATGCACATGTACTCCACACTGAAATACATGGTCAATAAGCATGTGTTGGGTGGGGGAGCTCGCAGATGGCTCTTAGTGTTGGAAAGACATTATGCTGGAAGAGTAATCACACAAAAGATTCTACACGCAGAAGTGTTCAACAAGGTATGCAATGCGCTGAACAAGGTATGAAATGCACATCGAAGTGACTGGGATCTACGCATACCTACAATGTTATGGGCTTATCGGAAGACATGCAAGAAATTGACGGGACAAACACCTTTTAGGCTTGTCTATGGAGTGGAAGCTGTAATGCTGATGGAATACATCGTGCCTAGTCTACGCATAGCAGCGTTCACAGGTATGACAGATCGCAGAGCCCTGGAGGAGAGGCTCGCACAGTTGGAGGAGCTTGAAGAAGAATGATTTTTGGCTGGATTTCACCAACAGGTCCAGAAGCAGTGCAAAAAGGCATGGGACGATTGACATATTAAATTGTGCACCTTTAAGGTGAATGATCTAGTTTTGTTGTATGATAGTAAGTTTGAAAATTTTCCAAGAAAAATCAGAATGCATTGCCTGGGACCATATGTTATTAAGGAGATTATGGATGGTGGTGTGGTGTAGTTGGTAAAGTTAAATGGAGAACCCTTCCACAGAAGCACAGTCTTAGCACTCCAGGCAGCTGAAAGGAGGCATAGGACTATAAACTGCTCTACCCAGGGACTACACGATGTCAGGACTGTGCACAGTAGTGAAGTGCCACAGGGTCCACGACAACGTGAGGGCAGTTGCGTTGCCGCATGGGTCAGCTGGAAAGTGACAGTTATAGTCACTATTTAAGATGTGATGCTTTGTTTAAGACCAAATGAAGTAGGCAGAAGGCATTTAAGGGGAACTTTATGGGCTAGATTCTTGAAAATCTGTAGCTAATTGAGCATTAATGGACTGAATGTGAGGGGAATGATTGAATTCAAATTCAAAAGGTGCTATAAATTACAAATGGTTGTCCAATAAACAACACTTGGCAATTTGAGAATTGAGTTGTTGTGCGCTCAAATATTCATGAAACGAGACTTGTTCAATCTTCTGAAAGAAAATTCGTTGCTTGAACGATTACCAGAGACCTTGAGAGAAATGTGGAATCGCACTATGGCAACACCTGAAGAAGTCATGAATACCAGAGGAATGACCACTGAGGAAGCTGCGTAGGCAATTACGGAAATGGAAGCCCACAAAAGTGCCGAGATAGTCACTGAAATCCATAAATCACCAGGCACGTAGATACCTAAGAAAGACAAGCGGGCCATGGTACCAGTGCACATCTCGCCTAGAAATCTGCTGAGGACTAAGCTCACCATGGAGGAGAAGGGGAAGGCTATCAATTTGGAGGCCAATGAGGAAGAAGAGTTCGAAGAAATCCTGGTTGAGGAGGAGGATGTAGAGATGGAGGTTGAAACTTAGGGTGTTGACCCTCTCACCAAACTACCTGCATATGTTGCTCCGCAGAAGGGTAAAGCATAGGTGCCCAAAGATATAGATGAGAGAAAGAGCTCTCTGCAAACTTCGCTCCTCCTAGACAACATTATTTTTGAAGGAACGCACTTGGGACAGGTGTCCATCCTAAAATTTGAGGATTGGGACCTCGCGGATCACGAGAAGTTCCCGCATCTCGCGACCGCGCAACTAGTGCACTAGAAGAAAGGCACGCTGGCTGGGATAATAGAGTTGGAGCCACACAAATGGCTGAGAGGAGTTGAGAAAGCAAGGTTTCTAAACCTGCTCTAGGTGCCGCATTATCATCGTGCCCAGAGACCATTTTTGCCATCAGGAAACTACTCTACTTGGTGCATGATGGTTGGTTGTGGCTGGAGGAGCCCATCCTCATCACAGACCATCTGATTCACAGGATTACATGGCTCCCTTGTGTAGGGGAGGACCCAACGAACATTTCAGAAGGGAAGAGTGATGATTTGGCCATTGCGAAGGCCATGAAAAAGAAATTTAAACTGGAGAAGAAGAAGTGAGGGTATGCCATTTCCAACATCAACAACCCTGCGATCAAGGTCGCGAAGAAGATATTGGCAGGGAAGGTGATGCGGAAATTCTGCACGGATAAAGTTCCCGCGTCGGTGGTTGCACTAGAAGTGCAATGCGTAGAAGGGGTCTAGTTTAACTGGGAAAACTATCTATGTGGTGAGTTCCTTGAGAATTGTCGCGAGACATAGGAGCAAGGAAAAACCTTTCACTATGCATGCCTTTTGTTGTCAATAGTACTAGTGGCATGGGAATTGCCCAAAGATAGCCAGTTCCCGACGATTGCGTAGGAACTTCCAGAGGCAACGAAGTACGCTTCATTGTGGGAAACCAGGGATGCACAGAGGATAAGGGAAAGCAAAATATTTTGGGTGCTCATGGAGATGAATATTAGAATGGGGATTAATTGCAAACTATGGTTATCACCCACAGTCTACAACAGTCTACAGAGCTTTGCAGAGTTCAAAGCAGGCTTCCACCATGTCTTCATCAGGGCATGGAAGGACCCTACGAAGACGTGGCGTGAACTACACTATTTGGCGACTGATGATGTAATTTTCGCGGTTCTTGAGTCTTGGACATTAGAGTGACATGCTCCAGCTGGCTCCATGGTGGAAGAAAAGAAGTCCGCCACAGAGTGGAAGAAGGAAGAGGCGAAACTGTGGATGGCGCAACTGGTGGAAAAACACAAGAAGGAGGAAGCAGCGGCTAAGGCCCAAGTGGCGCGCGATGCTGTGAAGTTGGTCGAGGAGCAGCAGAAGGTAGCAGAAGAAGAGCGTGATGGATAAAATTTGCCTTTGCCCGAGCCGGAGACCGATACAAAACAAGGTGGCGTGGACCCACAGACAACATCCACCTAGCTAAAATGTCCACGCCCAAGTGAGCAGGTAGGGCCACAAAAGAAGATGAAGGCCTCAAAGTCTTCGTTTGACCCTATCACCCTTACTGAAGGTGATCTACATGATATTGGCGAAACGGTGAGGGACGTCACCGTGGAGGCCCTCCCGCAAATTTAGGAGCAATACCAAATGGTATTGGGGGCTCTCTAGACGCAGATACAGGAGTTGCAGGTGCGCACTCCGCAGGCTGGCATAGTGTCATCCAACCTTGCAATAGGCACTTCCGTAGTCGAGGAAATGCTGCATGCCCAGATGACCAACACAATAGTGCTACCAGATGGAGCACTTGTTACAAAAAATGAGTTCGACAGGCCTATGGTCAGTGGGTTGAAAGGGATCGGGTTAAACATGGTTGTGCTCCCTCAGGAGATTCTCTATACTTTACAGGATGGAGTCACTACAGAGCTTTGGGCCAAGGAGAGCCGCACGCTACAAGTAATGAGTGAACAACACATCAACATTGAGCAGTTAAGCCTGCAACGCGATGAGGTAGTGGCACAAAATAGATAGATAGTGCAAGTGGTGGTGTAAGCCTGCCAGAGGGTCTCAGATTTGGCCATCCCAGCAGAGGAATCAGTGGAGGTGCACGTAAGTAAGTTAGCAACAGGGGTGTGCGACACAAAAGAGGAAATGGCCAGGGTTCAGCTGGAGCTGAACCTTCAAACAACAAAATTGCAGTTGAAGATGCAGCGTTCAATTCCGCTGGAGGTTAAGGAATAATGCGCCACCACAATCACAACAGCACTTGTAGTGGTTAACAGTGTAGTGATAGACTGCACAAAGTTGTTCGAGTAGTCGTTCGAGGTCCTCACCACCCTACAGGAGGACCAAACATAGAGCGCCTGGAGACAAAGGTGCGTGAGCTGCAGCATAGGTACGATGAGGTAAAAGGCCACGCAGATGGTTTCCCTTGCATAGAGGCTCGCGAGGATTCAACATGCTAAAACGCTCAAGGAGCAGGTGGATGTTGCTCGGCATAAGGAAGAAGTTTTGAAGGCGCACCTACAACCATGGATTGATGAGGCATATACCATTACAACCTCCATTAAAGCAAAGCTCACACAGCTGCAAGCGACAAAGGAGAGGATTTAGGGTAGTAGTTCAGCCACAGTGGTCACTGAACAATGCGTAGAGGAAGTACAACATGCAACCACTCAGTGCGCAACCAAACTTGCAACGGTCCAGTCAGAGTTGGGAGGTCTTCGTGCAAATATCTCTGCACCGAGAGAGTGACTTAAGGGCAAGTCACGATGTTTGTGTTGGGGGCCTATTGGGCGCGGGGTTCCCCAAGGGAATTTTTGGGGCTTAGAGCCTAGATTTTGGTCAAGCTTTGTAATTCTGATGTAAAGACTTCGCACTTTGTGGGCGCGAAGCGCATAGTTTGTTAGAGAGTCATAGGGTTGTTTGCCATTAATTTTGTTATTTTAATGTCAGCTATAGAGATCTACCCATGGTCAGCGAACCATGGGATTGTATAAATAGAGCGAGGCTCTAAGTTACTAGTTTGATAGTAGAAGGAAAATGAAGGACATATGATGTGCGCGAGATAGATCTGAACTGTAAAGTCTAGTATTGGGTTGTAGAGTAGGAGAAGGCTCTACAACTGAGTGCGCGGACCCCTGTAGCTAAGTGCAAAGGGCGAGTCGACTCTATAACAGTTAGAAGTATTAATAAAGAGAAGTTTCCTATCATTTCTGTGTATTTATTTCCCATTTTATGCATCTGTTATCTTGGGTATGAAATTCTCTTCTAATAATTATATGATGCACAAATGTGTATGATTGTATTGATTAAGTGAATACAAGATAGAATATATGTTTACAAGAAGTTAACTAAGATCTGTTAAGAAGATAAATAAGATACGCAGTGTAGTTTGGGGAAATAGTGCAGTTCGCTGCCATAGCAGCGCGAAAGCATCTTAGCCCTTGGTTAGGGCTATGCGAAAGACGATTGTAATAGATCGGAAAAGTACTGAAGGTTGGAACACTACGCGAAGTGACCTGCGTGAAGACACACATAGTTGGACTAAACTAACATCACAGACATCTCAAGGGTGCGGAAACTTGGTTCCAGCATCCCCCCATACTGCTTCGGGTGAGACTTTAGTCCGCGCTCCGTGGGCTGATGCCAAAAGGGCCAGTAGTGTAGGGATTTGTTTGGCCAAATAACTCTGAACCTGGGTCAGTCCCCTATAATCCAACACCGAGTGATGGCTGAAAAACGATGTTAGAAGGAACTTTGGACCTATTTGGTGAGCGAATGACGTTGCAGACCAATTGAATGATGAAGTGGGGGGGATGTAACAGGGAAAACAAATTTAAATTTTAAACAGTTGAACTAGGAAGGGTTTTTATAGAGGGAGAGTAAAATGGTCATCTAACGTCATATTATGTTACGGAGGAGAACACTTGGCGAAAGATGATTGGGAGGTGGCAGGTGACAGGTGGATGGGAGCAAGGAGGAAATAATTTTATTGTTTTACCTTCATCACTTGCTTGTTGAAGAAATTGGCGGATTTATGACATGCTCAGTGATCCCCACCTTCCTTCGGAAGGTGGATGAATGGGGGCGGAATCAAGCTGCGACCCCCTGGAATTAATCTGGGAAGTTAATCGGTAAATCTTGCCCCACTAACTATTCAACTCCAAGGGGAAGTGCTAGTTGATTTACCACACAAGTTAGCCCCTAGAAGTGTCTCTGGGGGCACACTGAGTGCAGATGAATGGTGATATCCCCTCGGGCCTCCTCTACTATTAACTAAAGTGTTACTCCTTTGCGGATTTATTCCTTTACCCCAATGCGCTAGTTTGATGTAATATTTCAATTATTCAAGCTCTGTTCTTAGAGGCTCTTATCGTACCGCTAGGGCTTGAACTTTCCCATCTGGTCAATTTGATTATTTTTGAAAACAAAGGTGATAAAAACTATTTTCCTGGCATCCTTATAAGAATATGATAGACAACAATAGATGGAGAATTAGTTAAGCCAAAGGGTAGGACCAACATATCAAGAAAATATTCTTCGGATTTGAAGGTTATATCCCATACATTAGTTTGTTTTGTTGGAAACTGATAGTCGCTTGACTTTATATCAATCTTAATAAAAAATATTAGCACCCTTAATTTGAGAAAGAGGATCATCAATCTAAGGGATTGGGCATTTCTTCTTGACAATGATTTTATCCAGGCTCTGTAATCAGTACAAATTATCCATGTCCCATCCTGCTTCTCCATCAACATAATTGGACTCTCACAAGATGAGAATCTAGATTGAATGTGGCCTTTTTGGATGAGATCATGAATATGATGTCTTATTTCCTCATTCTCCAAGAGATAGAATCTATATAATGGGTCATTAGGTAAAGGAGCATCAAATATTAAGTCAATTGGGTTTTTGACCTAATAATGCAGAGGTACTCCCATAAGTGGAGCAAATATATATTTATATGTCTCTACAATCTTGTGCACATCCAAGTGGATGTTAGTGACCACCCATCTCTTCTAGTAACTCAACGATTCTATGTCTTCTTGGTCTTTTTTTTTGGGTGCCAAACTTCGTGGCCATTTTGAGGCCCTAAATAGTATTTTTAGCAATTTGTGGGACTAGTGATTGCCATGGTATTCTATGCCCCTAGTTGAAAGTTGTAGTCCTTGGATAGCTCTTTCCAGTGAGATATTGTGTGCCCCATAGAGATATTGTATGCAAAAGTTGTGTCCCAATGAGGTTTATGTACCAACTAACCACCTTGATGTTCACAAACCTTTATGTACTTCATCTTCTAGAGTTAGGGTTTTGGACCTCTGGGGTTCTTTCTTTATGTTAAAATATCATTCTTTTAGCCTCTTGTGATATATTTTGTGAATGCATGTAACCACCATCTATCTCTCCTCAAAGATAGCTACCACAATTCTAGCCAACTTGTGATTTACAATATTCTACTATTTGATTTATTAATAGAATTTGGTTTTCCACCATATTATTTTTCTTTATTTTATATTTCTCTTTGTGTGTGCTTCGTTTTCATTTCTTCCTTTCATTTCATTCCTTTTACAACCTAAATCAACACTTGGGCATAAAGGTGGAGAAAATATGGGGCATTTGAGTTGGGCATATGATACAACTTATGCATGACAAATGAGTTAAGTAGCCCTCAACTAAGTAGCATAGTGGTTCATCTCCAATTGGGTTTTGATTTCCTCCTCAGTACCAATGATAAAACATTGCTTTAAAATTCATTAGTTAAAATTTTGGTTTGAACAATGTAATGTTCAAGAGAATTGATATATTCTTTCACTATGACTATTTCATGCAACTTGGTAAGCTAGCCCAAAAAATTAATATACTTGATAAACTAGGCAAATTAGGCTTTCACAAATTGCTTCCATTTAATGAACTTTAAAGATGCTTTCTTTTGTCTTTACCACCATCAAATACATTATATATCCAAGTAGAGGATATCATTCAATAGGGCGTTTACTATTGCACGACGAGAAAATTAGTGCTCCATTCGGTCAACCCAAATGGTTGGATCTGACTCATCAAACTTATTTAGATCAAATTTAGGGAAGCAAGGCATTAGATTGGGGAATGGTTAGAAAATGAGTGGTTATTATTGGGACCTTCTTCCTCATCTGTATGCTTTTTCTTATGAGAGCCTTCATTGCAAAATTACCACCCTCATCATGCTTACCCTTTATCTTCTTAATCTAACCAGAACAAACACTGACTTATGTAGTAAGGGAAGACATGTTGGCTTCCATTGTGCTAATTGACCAAGAGAGAATTTGAACCATTTGTTTTACATTTTCCATGGATGACATGTTGCGAGTGTGTGTCATGGGACCTCAGGGACCATCGAAGAGGTTAGCCACTAATTAGGCAAACATGAGAATTTTTCCTAGAGTAATCTATGAAGACTAGTCATAAAAATGGTATTGAAAAGTCCACAAAAATATTTACTATAAAGTGATACTATAGAAATTATTGTGGCTTTCTTCTTTATTGTTGAAAATGGCAACAAGAAATGCTAAAAATAGCACTGCTATAAATAGAAGTTTGGGTACTAGTGCTGGATTGATCAACATGGAATGAAAAATGGAGGTGCTAAAAATAACATTCTATTTTTAGCATTTCAGGATGGATTCCTATTTTAGTCAGTCCCTGGACTAAAAATAGGAAGTGAAATTCGAATTTGAACTTAACAACTGTTTGAAAATAAATTAATTAATTAACCATGAGTTAATTAGTTGTGAAAAATCAAACATGAAGTCTATGTGAGGACATGCAATAATTTATCTATTAATTGAGGAGTTTATCCATCAGTTAAAGAGATAAGGATGAGTTCTAATTTGAGTTGTAACTAGTTGGCTCAGTTAACTGAGTAAAGTTCAATTAGATTGATTTAAACAGTTTGTTTAAATTAATGTGAGTTCAGTTAGTTAATGCATGCTTGCATATAACTGCTTCACTTCAGATAATTGAATATTCTCTCATGAATAACTCATGCATGTCAGTTCAGACAGAGAACCAGTTGAGATCAAAGAAGGGACAGTGTACTTTTAGCTGGATGAATATTTTTCCTATAAAGGAAGCTCATCCATGATGAGGATTTATCTCCTTCAGGACTGCGTATTTGGATCAAAGATTAGTGAGTGTGTGAAGAGGCCAATTCACACAAGTGGTTGCACTGGACCCCAATCAAAATTCCGCAAAGAAATAGGAGGCTTGGAGGGCAGACCAGAGGTTAGATAGAGGCCTTTGACTATTTATGAGCAGCAGAGGTATTGCAAAGAGAGCAGGATAGCTTTTGAGCTGATTCTTTTTGTAATACTGGCTATATTTCCACTTGTATGATAATACAGAGTTGGGGTTTTAGGCTGAGGCTTTCCCCGAGTTATATCTTCTGTGTTATGTGTGATTGATTCCTTCTTATCAGTTATATGTGTTCTTATTGATGTTGCTCATGTTCGATTAAAATTCCACTAAATTGGTTGTAGAAGTAGATCAAGTATTTTGGTTTAGTATATTGCATTATCAGGTGATCTACAGGTGGGAATTTCTACATGGTATCAGAACAAAGGTGATCAAAGTAGAGAACAATATACTGAGAGGAGATTTAAAATTTTTGAGTCTTGGGCTGAGAGTTTGCAGAGTAGATCTAAAAATTTCTTTACAAAATTTTCAGAAACAAATAGCAGATTTGGATTCCTTGTGGAAAAATACCCAAAATCAAAAAAAAAAATCGGCTGAATTGGAGTTTGGATGAGGGAAATATAACTGATTTAAAATCAGCTCTTTTTCTAGAAAATTTCGTGACGACGGGAACTATGAAACAGATTGGTGTGCTAGCTAAGAACCTGTATGCACTTGAGGTACAAGATGCATGCAAAGCCTTGAGGAGCAAGGCAAAGGTTAGATACTTGGTGGTTGAGAGGAAGTGTAAATTACCTCTCAACATGCAGCGCTAGACGAAGTCTCAGACAATTGTGGAGGAGCCATGATTGGTGAAGTAGCTTTAGGAGGTTGTGGAGGAACCATAACTGGGGAAGCCGAGAGGAGACGAAGTGGAGGCATCCACTCATGTAGAGACCTCCAGAAGGGGGAAATTTCGAGCTAAGTGGGCAGAGGGATCACATACATCCATACCTCCAGGTAGGAGGTGGGGCGATGTGGAGTGATTGTCCCACAGAGGCTAATATGGGGGCATGATCCTTGAGGTACCCAACCTCTTTGATTCGACTTTGCTATAGGAGCCTTGATGAAGAGTAGTAGGACTGGCTGATTGGGTAGAGACAGATGCGGATGGAGCAGCAGAGAGAGCTATAGTGCAGGAGTCCCAGCACTGTGTAGAGCTAGCAGGCTGCAACGATGCGAGAGGCACAGGAGTGTTGCACCAGTGCAGGATAGCACAAAGAGGTGTGTAATGGTGTGAGATGCATGGAGTGTTGCAGGAGCTCAGAGGTTAGAGAGGGAGCACTTGTCAGCAGCAGGTAGAGCTTCAGCATCAGAGTATGTTTCTAACCCAATAGAGAGGTTAGTGGGGAGTTTTTTTTTTGTTTCAAGAGTTGTTGGAGCAACCACACTTGGTAGGAGTGTTGCATGCAAAGCATTCCATAGGTACATGATCGGGTTCAAGTTGAAGCCTTTCTTGTTGAAAGGGAGTGTTGAAAATGGCAACAAGAAACGCTAAAAATAGAAGTGCTAAAAATAGCATTCTATTTTTAGCAGTTCGGGATGGATTCCTATTTTAGTCAGTCCTTGGACTAATAATAAGAAGTAAAATTCGAATTTGAACATAACAGTTGTTTGAAAATAAATTAATTAATTCACCATGAGTTAATTAGTTGTGAAAAATCAAACATGAAGTCTATGTGAGGACATACAATAGTTTATCTATTAATTGAGGAATTTATCCATTAGTTAAAGAGATAAGGATGCGTTCTAATTTGAGTTGTAATTAGTTTGCTCAGTTAACTGAGTCAAGTCCAGTTAGATTGATTTAAACAATTTGTTTAAATTAATGTGAGTTCAGTTAGTTAATGCATGCTTGCATATAACTGCTGCACTTCAGATAATTGAAGATTCTCTCATGAATAACTCATGCATGTCAGTTTAGACAGAGACCCAGTTGAGATCAAAGAAGGGACAGTGTACTATCAATTGGATGAATATTTTTCCTATAAAGGAAGCTCATCCATGATGAGGATTTATCTCCTTCAGGACTCCGTAGTTGGATCAGAGGTTAGTGAGTGTTTGAAGAGGCCAATTCACACAAGTGGCTGAACTGGACCCCAATCAAAATTGTGCAAATAAATAGGAGGCTTGGAGGGCATACCAGAGGTTAGATAGAGGCCTTTGACTGTCTATGAGCAGCAGAGGTATTGCAGAGAGAGCATGATAACTTTTGAGGTGATTCTTTTTGTAAGACTGGCTATATTTCCACTTGTATGATAATACAGAGTTGGGGTTTTAGGCTGAGGCTTTCCCCGAGTTATATCTTCTGTGTTATGTGTGATTGATTCCTTCTTATCAGTTATATGTGTTCTTATTGATGTTGCTCATGTTCGATTAAGCTTCCGCTAAATTGGTTGTAGAAGTAGATCAAGTATTTTGCTTTAGTATATTGCATTATCAGGTGATCTACATGTGGGAATTTCTACATTTATCACATGCTTTTTGTTAAGAAATCCTTCACTTGTAAAAGTTCCATGGTCATCATGGTTAACCTTTAGCTTCTCGATCTAATCAAAACAAAGACAGACTTGTGTAGTGAGAAAAGACGTGACATGTTAGTTACCATTATCTTAATTAACTAAGAGAAACTTTGAACCATTCAATTTACTTTCTCCATAAATGAATGGTTAAGAATGTGTGTCATGGGACCACAAAGTCCATTAAAAATATTAGCCAAAAACTAAACCAACATTATCAATTTCCCTAGATAAATTAAAGAAAAACCAATAATATATAAATGATTCCTAATAAAATTTTACTATAAAATAATACCATAATAATAAACATCACACAAAATGACCCCAATACATTAAGCAACAACATGTTATCCTAATTAAAAGAGTTAGAGAGCCTAAAAGTTTAATACAAATTTACAATGACAAATTTACTAAAAATACCTTTATATTTTCACTAATATAAAGAAGCATCTTTTCATTTCCATATAAAATATTTCCTTATTTTTCACTTCCTTTCCAACTTAAAAATCTAAAAGAAATCCCAAAGTAGATAATCACGAAGTGTAATATCTATCCACAATTTGTTTTCTATATCCTAAACAATACTTTATATATAAAGCTCTCTTCATAGATACCCTATCTACACCACCTGATCTAGCAATGAGTATCCACCATTCGAGTATTTTTCGCTTGACTTTTAAGAACCAATAAAAAATACTAACTATTATGTCCCACTTCAACGCTTAAGACCCTCAATACATCTAGCCCGTATAGCCCTAGATAAAAAACCATCACTCAATTATAAATATTCGAAGTGTATTAATTATCTCACTTCAACACTAGAGTTTAAATGGCAACCTTTCCACTTAATTAACTATTTTTAACAATAAACTTTAAGAATTTAATTAATTTAATTTTTTTTAAAGGGAGGGGCTAGTTCCCAAGTAGAAGCGTTATAGTGTTATAGGGCCCTTTTTTTATTACATTATATACATATTAGATAAGCTGATAACTATCACATCGAAACTATTATATTAATCGGAATATTCGCCATCCATCACATTAGTCGGAATAAACGCCATGGAACAGCGTATGCTGCAACGCAACAACACGAAGGAGGTTCGAACGCAGGCGGGGTGCGAGTTAGCCAACTACGCTGTGCGCTGAGCCATGCACTCATGTGCCGGATTTAATTAACTTTATTTAATAATAAATTTTAAAAATTCAATATTGATATCGATAAAAAAATGATTATTGTGATAATTATTAATTTAGTTTAACTAGTTTATATTTTGATTTTTTAATTGAATTTGGTAATATAATTTTTAAGTTATTATAATTTTGATTAATTTAAATTGTATTTTTAAACGTATAAATAAATAAAAATTAGTATTTTATAATATATTATATATAATATATATATATATGAGAGTTGTTTTTAGTGTGATTTTTGGTGTTGAAATTTTGGTGGAAAAAAATGAGAAATGAATTTTGATTTGTGTTAATTTAATTGTTTTTTCACTGTATATATGGATTCGGCACCCTTAAAAACCCCTAGCGCACTTCGATTGTGCAAGGGTTACCCATCAAACTTGTGATTTCAATGAATTCATACCATATTTTAGAGAAATTTGACAAAAAATAACACAAAAAAACTTCAAAAAATCATGCTAAAAACTACTATTATATATATATATATTTATTAAATTCAACTCTATAGACAATGTTTAACCACATATATATACCAATTTTTTTTAAAGTTGAACTCTATAGAAAATGTTTAACCATAATCATTTATATATAGATGTAAAGTCACATGCTTCTAGGCCTTCACACATTTCCATATTTATCCAATAGCTAGGACTTCAAGCATATTTACAAGGTCTTAACCTATCAAGTGCCATGTTTTTATTGCCATCCACAAAGGTCATACTCTTAGGTTTCTTTAGATGGAAAAGTCATAGTTGCCATCATTGTAACATAAATTCAATGGGAAACTCCTATTTCCAACCCCATAGAAAAGTAAATGCTGCCTGACATGCAAGGCAAATAGCTTTAGCCCTCTCTCTCACAGCACGCGAATCAAGATAGCAGCATGGAGAGAGAGAGCTAAAGCTATTTGCCTTGCATGTCAGGGAGCATTTACTTTTTTATAGGATTGGAAATAGGAATTGCAATTCAATGTAGCATAACTCCAACTCAAAATTTGTCCTTTTCTTCTTAAGCCAGGAAGTTATATTTAATTTGTCCCTTCTTCTTAAGCCATGCAGTTATATTTAATAGGTACAAGTCAATGACTGCGATAGGTAGCTGTCTGCCAATGGGATATAATGCATGTGACATGGGGATATTGACATTCAGTTAGGACCCATTATAAGCAATAAATGTTATTCTGATTCATCGTACATCAAAATCTCAAATTTTAAAGTACATTATATCCCTTTGGACTTTACTTCTAATAAAAGCATATTTTTCATCAAAGTGGAAGAATTTACATGTCATCATATACGTATATTTGTATAATATAATAGGGGTATATTATCATATTGCTGCTCATATAATATGTATACGTATATTTGTATACACTTGTATGCGTATATTTGTATAATATCATTTCGCTGCTCATATAATGTGTATATTTGAACTCTTTCAAAAAAAAATCCTTCACATCCTCGAATCTATTTTCATTATTTTTAAAATTGAATTATGTGTTTTCTAGACTTGACACTCTAATCATTCTAAGCCATTTCAATTACTTTTTGTTTTCCTTAAAAAAAACCTAAAACCTTGAAGTTGCCCATTAGCTAGGTATATTATTAGTCCCTTCTTGCATTAGTATTACCTTTTCTTAAATTAATTTAAAGTTTTATTTCTTATTTAATAAAATATTTTCGTTCAATTTATCAGATAAATATAATGATTTTTTTAATCAATAAGATTTTTGGTCATTTTATTTGGCTTTTTTCTCACACAGTGATTTATATTTTTCATATAAGTTTTTAGATCAAAGGATTTACATCATTCATAATTTCCCAATGAAAAGTAATGTTGGCATTAGTCCCTGAGCATCAAATGTTTGATTTGGGAATGTTTGGTTTTAGAATATATATGTTGACTTGTCACTTAAGCCATACCACATGGCTATCTGCATGTACTGACACGTCTTGACCACCTATCACTATATCTAAGTTGCTATCTTTGTATAGCTATACAACATCTACTACCTATGAACGTTTCAACGAGCTACATCTTCTCCTTATTTTTTTGCACCCTGCAAATAGCTTGAGAGCAGAGCGCTTTACTTCTATAATAATCCAATCATATTACTAACTAGAAAGATCCAATATATTTAATGGTGTCCCTAACTGTTGGTTGGGAGGACTACAGACCTCTGATTCCCTTCACAATATTAAATAAAGCATTTAGTCAACCTTTTTTATGCTAATATGAAATAACAAATTAATAACTGAATGATATTGACTCGTGCAAAAGGGACTATAATAGGCACTGAGGCTAGTTTCACCTGATGTCTATCGAGCCAAGCCATTCCCATTAAAAAAGGGAGTCTAAGTAAGCCATGTTTGGCTTCATTATATTGTATGAAATGAAAAAGAAAAAAGGAAAAGGCAAAAATAGGTAGAAGAGGAATTATATTTTACTTGCTTGCATGTGATACGTTATATTGACAAAAGGGCCATTCGTGACTTTTTTTTAACAAATTTGCGTATGGTATATGTAATAAGTGAGGGAAAAGGGTTCGACTACAAATCTAGGGATATCTATTTCCAAACCAAGCAACATAAGGCATATGCAAAAAAATAAACTGTTGTGAAGTTGATTTAACTAGCAATTAATTTATTTAACTAAAGAAATAATTTATCTATTTATCTATGTGTTGTTGATCCTTTGATTTTGTTTGTAAATTGAAGTGAATGCTTTTGCAAGATGGAAGAAAATGATTCTAATTATAGGAGAGAGATGTGCAAAAACATAATATATATTCTATTAACAATAATTTCTATTGACTACTAAAAAAGGTAAGTTCTTATATTACGCTTTTTAACCACAAGTTTTACCAAATTTTCAGTGTCTAAGTTGTATAAGTTAAATAGATTTATTTAGTAGTTAATTTACATAGATTTAATTAGCGATTCATTTACAAGTGTTTGATTTATGTATTCATTTCTATGTTGCTTCTATTTTTGTTTATAAAATTGAAGAAATTACTTCTAGAAATTAAGATGCACAAAAAAATAATATATATCCAATATAATATATATCAAGTACGTATTTATTTTTATGTTGCTTGTCTTTTGTTTATAAAATTGAAGAAATTGCTTCTATAAATTAAGATGCACAAAAACATAATATATATCAACTAACAATTTGTATGTTGACTATTTCAAAAGAAAAAATCTTATAATATGTGTTTTACTACAGCCTTATGTTCTTTTATTGCAAGCTTCTCGATTTAAACTTCATTTATGAGGGTTTTAATGATTGAAAGGTTTTGAAGTTTTTAAAAGTTAGGTAAATCTAGGAAAGTCCTTGGGTATAACTAATCTGGATCTCTCAATTACCGAAATTAACCAAGATCTTTACTTTTGTGATGTTAGCAAAATTGCATGTGAAAAAGTATGAAAAACGACATGTGCATACTTTAAAGAAGAGGAAACATAAAAGCAACCATCAAATCAAAGAACACACACAACTTGATAACGAAGTTCACCTAGTGTGGGTTACGTCTTAGGACCCGATGTCAAGAGTGGGGAGGTCGCTTCACTAAATGTTGCAAGATGAAGATGAGTACATGTTGTATTATTTATCAATACAAAGAAGAACTCCCTTATCTAGAATGACATGTCTCTCCACGATATGTTCTTCTATAAGAACTCTCACTCATAAAATCTCTCCTTCAGCATGACAAAATAACAAACTTTCACATGAAGTGGCATACAAGGATCCTCCAACGAAATGAAAAAAAAACATGTCAACATCAAATCATCATCTCAACAAAAATCAAAAGAAGCCATGACATCAATGCATCTTATACCTCCACTTATGGGCATGACCTAAAAATGCACACCTCTTCTGAAGTAATGAAATGCATAGTTGAATTCCTGGCAAAAAATCGTGAAATCTGACTATAAACTCGACCCCCTTTTGCTTCGATCGAAATCTAGATCCTTGAGAATCTCAAATATTCCCCAAAGATTCCTTCCAGCAAGTTGAATGGAATTTGGTTGCTCAGATGACAAATTTGACCGCGCAATTGTGCTCCTTGTGAAAAATTGGTTTAAATGAGTATAAACTTGACATATTTCTGACACCTTCAAAATTCAACCCTAAAGGAATCTTAAAGATTCCTCAAAGGTTCCTCATAAAGAATATTCTTTGAAATATTCTATAACATATGCTCTAACAATATTCCTAGAATCTTCTTGAGATTCATGTCTTCATTGGCTTGTGTGTGCCCTCATCTCTCATGTATTCTCCATAGTTCTCTTTGAACCATTTGAATGACATTTTATAACAAAGTGTGAGGGTGAATAAGACAAAGTGCGTGGTTGGCATAATGATTGGCATACTTATATTAAGTTACTTGTTGTTGGGGAAGTTTTGGGTTCAAAACCCATGGATTCCTAATTTTGTTTTAATATGGTTTTAAAGCCTAATTTTGGCTTTAATATAGTTTTCAAACCATATAATATATGGAAATCATATGTCCATATTGTAACTACTCCCAAAACCATGACAATAAGACAAAAATGGAGAATGCACCATGTCAATGCCACTTGGGCCTAATTTGAGGTGCCATGTGGCATGTTCTCATTCATCCAGATCATATGCCACTTTTGTCACCTACTTTCCATTTGTTGACTTGTAGTGCCGCCACATCACCTACTTGTGGGTCCACTTGGTTTGATGAATGGGCTACCACATTAGCTCTGTGGGTCTCACTAGGATTGCTAACTTTTCTGCCATGTGTCATATGTACAGCCAGCCATGTGGCAAAAGTTTGACTTTGACTTTGATTTTTTTTGTTGTTTGGTACAAATTTCAAAATGCAATAACTTTCTCATGCAGACTCGGATTAAGGCGTCGTTTGTGTCGTTGGAAAGATCTCACTAAGCGCTATGACTTGGTGTTGGTTTAATAAACTTTTGAATAATTTTATTTTTAAGGTTTGTTGGAGCCACATGGATCAATAACTTAATTCATTCCTTCATTACCTTACATCTATGACACCATTGGATTCCATGTTCAGTTAGACAAAATTTATGCATCTTAGAAACACTTCTGTGTAGATTTGAAACCACACTCCTCTTTTAGCTAAAGTTGGATTATCATAAATGATTAGTGAAAACTTGTGTTCAGGTTGATGGTGATGCTTGCTATGAAAATGGATTTCAATCAACAGTAACAACGATAATATTTCCTTACAATGAATATCAAAAATGTTGGGTTGTGTTATATTCTTTCCACATAGTTAACAGGGGGTTTGAGGGGTACCCGTAACCCCACTTTATGGGGTCCGTGGCAGCGCCCCAGAAAATTTTGGTTTTGGACCCTATGTTAGGTTGGGCAGACCCACCTATGGTTTTGTGCATGATTTTCGCACATGTTTTTTGGACGCGATGGTTTTTGGTCCATGGTATTGGACGTGATGGTTTTCGGTCCATGGTATTGGACGTGATGGTTTTCGGTCCATGGTATTGGATGCTTCGACATGTATAAATATGTTGAAAGGAATATAATGAAAAATCAAGCTGGTAGTCTCGGTTTTGGGATCCAGTGGGAAATCTCTGCATATATGTGTTTTATGTGTTATGCTCTCGCATTTTTATTTTTCCTGTGATTTAGAATTCGTATGCAGGTAATTTCTGTACGGGGTTAAATACACAAAACCTGAAAGACTCTTGAAGATGGAGAAATGAAGAAATCCACCTATCTATGACAAATGTCCTACATTGGAAGGAAGGTCTTCAACCAGAAGGTGGACATATCCATCTTGCTTGATGTATTGTTCCCATCACATATTTCTGATTGATAGTAGTCTAAATTAAGTTGGACCTCGTGAAAAACCCACCTTTCTTTCGTATTGTTCTTGCCACTTGTTCGATTGCTAACCATATCACTTAAGCTAGACATGGTGAAAAATACCTAGCATGATGAGTGGGCATTTCACTTCATACTTCTCAGGAAACTAAAATTTTAAGGATGGAAGTTTATCTTAAAGTTTAGAAACCTTGATGAATCTTATTAGTCCCTAATATGCAAATTGTAAAATGTTTGGCAATATTTTTGTAAAAATATTTAGATTTCTAATGATTTTATATTAGTCTATATAAAATTTTGGTGATTTTTAAGGTAAAATAATTTTATACTATAAAATGTGGGCGAATCATTTAAAAAAAATGGAAATTAGTGAATCATTTTTTGGAAAACAATGGAAAATTAGCCCACCTGCAAATATTAGCCCCTAAAATTTTCCTTGGAAAGGATTTATGCCTAAGTTTGAGTTATGGAGGACTTTCATCTCATATTATGGCCCATCATTTGTTTCGAAGATGAGTTTTTCATGCTTGCGTGGTTGATTCTGAGTCATTTTCTCCTGCCATTTGTTTCGAGGATGAGCTTCTCCTGCCATGTGGGGTTGATTATGAGCCATTTTTATATTGTAGCAACAATTGGTTAAATTTTTTGGCATGTGGTTGAAGTGTTTCCTTAAATAATACAACATAAGTTTACGAGCATTGGCGCATGGTTGAAGCATTGTCTTAAATAATACAACACATAATTGTGGGAATTGGCGTGTGTCCTTTGATATGATTTACTTGTATTCAACTTCCATACACGTAGCTTCACAATATTCCAATAACATTATTTGTTGTTTGGTTTTGGACCTCACATAACAAAGCCCTATGTATGATACATTTCATAAAACCTTTATTTTTTTAATAAACAAATTCTTGTCTACATTTTCATCACTTTTGTATGTCATACTATGAAACTTCAAAAAATATTAATTGGTATTCTTCCTCTTCATCACTTCTATGGCATTTTATGAAACTTTTATATGATACTGAGCGATTTTGGGCTTTGATCCCAACCATGACCCCCCTCTCGTTAAACCTTGAAAGCATGGGGCTCATGATTTTCTTGAGCCATCTATGATCGCTCTTAACATGTAAACCTCAAGGATTCCCTTTTGAAACTCCAGATTGGCATCGTTGAAGTGCCCAAGCCATATAGTCTCCGCCATATCTACTTTTTCTTCTACCAACATTACAATTTCCATTAGTGGGAGCCAATGTGTCAGGTGAGGAGTTGTTAGAGAAACAACGCCCAATAATCTAGATCGTGCAAAAAATAAGCACCACCATATCCATCAACTTTATAAAAGACCACAACATACATGATAAGAATTCGGTTCATGCAATGCCTCATATAGAAGTAATGTTGATATATACATTCATTAGGAGAAGAGTTGTACTCTCCCTGCACTTCTAGACTCAAACAATCACATGAATCTCCCATGCTTCTTTTTCTTGAGTACCATAGACTGAAGGCACTCAACAAAGAGAAGGCTCTAAAATATTTTCATTACCGTGGCAAGTTATTTGACCAACCAATATACCATTGAATATTTTTTATTGTTACAAAATCAATGTCAGCATGAAAAGAAAGATAATTTATTTGTCATACATGAAGGTTTAGAAGATACAAGTGGTTCTAAAAATTGAATAAATTGTTCAATCAACCAATCCATGAGTTGGAGGTGGTTTCTAAAATTTTCATTTAATTTTGAATATTATTGTTACCACACAAGATAAAAACATCATGAAATGTGTGGCTTTTTTTACTGGTGTACTAATATTCATTGAATGACTTGAATTTGTGAATGAAAATCCTAATCGTGCAATGGTCCTTCTGTGAGAGACTAAATTTTGCTTGTCATTTTCATCATCTTCTTCATTGGCCTCTATTCAAATTCTTTTTAACCTTTTGCAATAGTTTGTGATATCTCGTTGCATTTATGGTTGCATGGAATGCTACAATATGCTATATTGTTCAAGTGTTTTCCAGATAACCTTTGCAGTGAACTTCATGTCTAAGCCATATAACCTTGGTTGCGATCCTTATGCCTAGCCCCACTCAAGGCAAGGACTTTCTGCCAAGCATCTTCCCTTGTTTAGATATTAACAAATTGAACTTTGAATCTAATATTTGATTTGAAATTAGTGTTTTTATTTTTATTTTTTTAATTAAAGAAATCTAAATATAGGTGGCTCTTGTACTTATATGTTACAAGGTTAATTTTTACCATTATTGTTTTTCAAACAATTGTGAATTGATAATTTGTTGGAGTAATCTAGGTGATGCCTAAGATCAAACCTAGCGACTGCCACTATAACACCAACATTATATCCAACAACCCATAACTCAGATATACTAGGAATTTATAACTTAACAAGAGCCGAGACTCCATGAGAGTGGGGGAGCCTAATCTTTGAGCCTTATCACAATGGGCCGAAGATGTCCCCTACATGGGATTTGAAATCATCTAGAGGGAATGACATCTCTTTGTGCTAACCATTCAGTCATCCCACAAGGAGACTATATTACTATAACTTCTAGTTGAGAGTTAGGCAAGTGGGACACCATGGGGTTTCAAACCAGTGAGCATTATGCAAAGCATACATTAACAATGCACCCCTTCATTAACTATTTTATACCCATAAACAATTTAAATTAATATCTTATTATAATTAGTTTTATATATGTATTTTCTTATTACAATAAGTATCTAATATATAATACAAATATCAACATTTACATATTTAAAACAATGGTTTATTTTATCGTTCAGAAATATGCAAAATTGTAACTTATCTTTATGATGAAAAAATAATAATAAAAGGTAAATTAAAAACCATTGTATTTCCTCGAGAAAACATTTTTAGTAAGGTTGCATTCAAAGCAATTTTGTGGACGTGTTTTGAACCCTCAATTATGGTTCATTATCAGGACTAAGATGGAGATTTTGATCAAGGCATGCAAATAAATACTACAGAGAGGAAAGAAAAATTCAAACGGTTAAAACTCAATGACAATTTTAATGATAAAATATCAATATTTATTAAATTTCTAATAAAGTTTGATAACTTGTTAATTATTAAATATATAAATATATTATATATTATATTTTTAATCGAGAAAGAAATTTAAAAGGAGGAAATATTGGCAAGAAAAATGGAAGGATCAAAAAAATAAAAATTAGGAATTAAGAAAGGTCAAACAAGGAATATCATTAAAAAATACATTATAGTTTTCATTTATGTAAAAATTGATTTCCATACATTTTTTATATGGTTAAAATATGTTAAATAAATTAACTTTAGTGACAAATAGTCACTAAATAGTTTAAAATTAGGAGGAATGAGATATTCTTATTTATTTCATGTGGAGGAGCTACAAATGACTTAATGTTACCTAAATGGACTTGGATTAGGTTGATTATTTGTTAGATCCATATGTCGGTTTCTCTGTATGGTTGTTTCTATGTGTAAAGGTTTTCTTAGGAGAAGCTAAGGTCAAGGAACAAGTTTAAAGTGGTTTAAAGTTCTATAGTAGGTATAATTGTTCATGTTTTTAGTTGCATTGACCCACTTACAAATGTTTCGTATGCCCTAACCTCCTTTAGATTGGTGGATGGAACTAGGGTTTCTTATTCTAGAGAAGGAGTATGTGACAATTATCAATCTATTTCTTCAACTAATCCTTAGGAGCCTCATCCATTTGGTAAGTCACAAGTTTATTGTTCTTTTCCTTATTCGTTTAACTATTTGTCAAAACTCCATGTTGGTCCTCAAAGTTACTCTCAATGTGAGGAGGGTTATGAGATTGGTTTTAGTTTTGTTGGGGGATCTTTAGACATATACATTGCAGGGTTGTTGGTAATTATGAGGATGTGTTTCCTTAGGGTGAAGGTTTTTTTGAAATGAAAATATTTGTTTATTATAGATGGGATGGCTAAGGGTGTTGAGGAAGATGGTTTCGAGATTAAGAAGGAATAATAAAATGTGTTAAATAGATATATAGGCTAGTGAATTTGATGTTATAATAATATATTAAGATGAACAAGGCAGATCAAATTATAGAGAAGGAGTGGTTGGAGCATGTTCATGGTATTCATATAGGGGATAAAGCATTGAAGGCTTTCTTGTTGATTAGTTGGGAGCCATGCTAGGATATTCATTGGTTTCTTATGTGCTCCCTCAAGGCTAGTTGGATTTCATTCTACATTTCCCTTCAAATGTGGGGAATGTATTGAGGTCTCAGTGGAGATGGGAGTCTACCTTGATCCTTAAATGGGACTATATCCACATTTAATTTTTAAAATTTTGATGTGCTCATCCTATATGGTGCTTTGGAGACTGGGGAAGTTCCAAGTACTAAGTCTATAGAGAATTCAATGTCTCTTTTAGGTGGTAACCCTATAATTTCAGCAAACAAATCTTCAAATTCCTTAAGTACCTCGTGGTCCTTAATTCTTGGTTCCTAACACTCGAATATATCCCCCATGTGGGTTACATAAATTTGGCACCCTTTCCTAAAATTTCCCTTTAGTTGCATAGTTGATATTTCCCTAATAGAAATTGGCCTTGAAATTCCCTATACTTACCTTCACTACCCTTCTTCATTAAGGAAAGTGAATGTGTTATTGTAACAAACTAATACAACGCGATGATTTTCCATCCAATCCATGCCAATTAGGAAATCATATGATCCTAATAGTGTTATGTTTAAATCTGCAATTGTCTTTAACCCATTCATATTGATGAGGAACTATTTTATAAGTTTATTTATTATCCTTTTAACTCATATAGCTAACCAGACCAACCAAATCCTGCCATGCTTGGTCTTCTTCAAGTTAAACCTTTCAACAAGCTTAAAGTTAAGATAACTATGACTAGCTCTAGAATCAATTAAATTGGAAATGGGTTGGTTGTTTAACTTACCCTCCACTTCATCATATGTTGCTAATTCTCAATTTGCATGTTGTTCAATGCTGCATAGATCTTGGGAATGCTTCTACCCATATCTTACATTATATTAGCTCCTTGGAAGTGATGTATGGTCCTCATTTTCCCTTATTTGTGAGGGAAGTACCTATACATGTGCTCTCTTCTACAACCCCAACACCTAATCAACTGAAATATTGCTATCTTACCCAATGAATCGACATCCTTTGGTTCATTATGTGTTGGTTGAGTTTGTTGATTTTCTTGAGAATTGGTCTTGAAAATTGAGGGTTTGAACCCCATTTCCTTTGCTCCATCTTGCTTATTTTCTTGTCATCCCAAGCCTTTTGGAAAGCTAGTTTATTTTTTCCTTGTTCATAGCAGTAGTCTTCCTTCCTCATAGCTTCATCCAAGGTCATTGGTTCGTTGAATTTAATTCTATCACCATAGAATAGTGGTAACCCAATACTCACATATCTATGTGTATTCAACTTTTCATCCCTTATAAAATATACATACCTCAACAATTCAATGAATTTTTGGCCATATTCTTCCGTTTTCATGTTCCCCAACTTGAGTTTGAAAAAATCTTGCATTTTCCTTTCATAATAATGCTCAGATAGATATTTCCTTTGAATTTACCTTTTAAATCACCTCCACAAGATCTTGTTTTCATCCAAATGTTTTACTTCTTTGAGCTGCTCCCACCAAAAATTTATTTTTCCTTTCAAGTGATAAATTGAAATTAATGCCTTTTAAGTATATGAGTAATCATGTAGCTAAAGATACTTTCTCATTTCTAGCAACCAATCTTCAACCTCCTTTCCTTATGCTCACCATTAAATGTGGAAGGCTTGATTTTCCTAAGCTCCCCTTGCAAACTATCCAAGTTGGGTTTCCTTCTTGGTTTCCTTACTAGTGATATGCTTGGACCACTTCATAATTTTGAGGAAACATAAGCTATCTTAGTTGACTTCCTTGATGCATGATGATTCCACCCAGCAACAGTCCTAGAGTTCCTTGAATCTCCAACACCTTTCCCCCTAACTCATTCATGTTCCTATACCTTCCTAGAATATGATATTTGGTCCATACTCATTTGTAACTTATTCAGGCTTTATAAAATCTAAGTCATAATTTTTTGATGTTATCTTATTAGTCACTCCTTGTAAAATTTGTAGTTGAGCACCTCCATTTTGAGGCTCCTTATGGTTTCCTCTAGGTATCTATCCTTTCGCCTATTCTTTCCATGCCCATTTGACATTGTTCTAGTATTACCGATGTTAATGTTCATGGATATGATCTATTCTTAATGGTCGTATGAACCTTGAAAATCCCCCATACTCCTGGTACTCATGTTGGCCCTACCTTATAGGCCACCTATATCCTTCTTTTAAATTTCTTAGAAAAATTTCTATCATGAACCAAAATTTTGGGTTAATAGATGTATCCTCCTTCTTGATAGGCTTATATTGACTATCTATTTTCCCAAATTCGATTATCAGTCCAAATTTTTTTGTTGGTTTACTCCCCTAGACCAAGTACATATGGCTATAACTCTTCTTTGTAACTATCTTCAGACATACATACCTTCGTTTTGTTCCCCCGTTTTATTAGAAAATTATTGTAAATATTTGGATTTTAGTTCCCATTGGACATGAACTTGCTTGCATGGCTTCCAGTAAACACTTGGCATGCATGAAAATTCCCTTTTTGAGTGTCATTCCTAACCTAGGCCCCAGCATTCATATAGAACCTTTGATATAACAATAATTAATTGGATACAACTATACCATGTTCCATTTGCTATGAATTTTGTTAAATGGTTGGCCCACAACTTGAAATTTTCCTTGTAATGGTTTTCAACCCATATGGCCCAAATGCTGTAAACCTAGGCTCCAATACCACCTGTAACATTCCCTACCCACCTTTTGGTGCCTTCTAATCATCTTTGGGGCATACACGTACCCCTGTGACTTCATTTCATGACCATATGCTAACTAACTTATCATATACTGGGTAGATCAGGTTCCCTCCATGATTTTTATACACCAATAGGGAATTGTATCAAGATAAGATGCCCAAGGCCCAAAGCTCTTAGGCGAGATCATTTAGAACCTTGCAACCTGGGGTTTGTGACCTACAGCTGGACACTATCATATATCAACATAACCCACAAGTTGTTTAAGTTCCTCGATAGCTTGTGACCTATTATGGTCCACCTTGCTACATCACCTACCATGTCTCCTCCCTGATCAAAAAACTACATCATGCTTGAGTTACGAAAGGTCCCATGAGTCTTTCTAATTCGGATGTATTTCCCCATTTAATATCCCTCCACATGCTCCTTTCTCTACACATCTATACTTAACCATTTTCAAGGATGTGGAAAAATGTTTTGTATACCACATCCTCTACACAACCCAACATTATGCACTACATTCTCAAGGATGTGTGAAAGGTTTTGCATACCACATCCTTCACACAACCCAATCCTCTACACAACCCTAAATTATGTACTAAATTCTCAAGGATATGTGGAATGTTTTTTATACCAGGCCCTCTATGGAACCCAATCATTTGCACAAGACTAAATTCCACACTAACCTTTTAATTATTTTTAATACCATTAACGCCTCCAACTACCATCAAGGGCATATATCTGTGCCTATTACCCATGTAACTTGCTTTTTGGGAAATCCCCCTTATCATTTCCTTTCCCCTTGGAATTATGCATGGCTCGATAGACGCTAAATATAAAAACTCGTGCACAAATGTATATTTTCACTATTTTCAACCTCAAATTACAATTCATATGCAATTCACAAAAGGATGTGAGTTATTGTAGTAAAAAATGAATAGTAATAGAAAATAAACACTTTTCTTTTATTTTCACCCATTGGTTGCATACCTTTAATGTTTCTCCTAGTCGTAGAGAACATTGTTCATTTTCTCCAGCAATGGGTCACCACCGATCTAGGGATTTGACTCCATGGGGAAATAACTTTCCCAAATCCCAGTATATGTCCAGTACCATAAATCAACCAAATAAGGTACCAAACCCAACATCCTCCAATATACAAGTTCATATCCCCCATCAACCCACACATATGTAGTGCACCCCCTTCTCTGCACCTGTAGTCCTTCATGTTACACTACTACCTCCAAGGAGTATAACTCATCCAGATAGGGATGTTCTCATAGTGCTATAGCTCTAGGAGTTCCTGCTACTCTCTGGGGTCTCCAGGTACCTTCTAGTCCCTCATATCAAACCCTAACAACCTCCAAGCTCACTTTCCCCATTAGCCACACCCAAGTAGTGCACACTCTTCTTTGCATTTGTAGTCCCTCAGGCTATTTCACTACCTCCAAGGTGCCTAACTAGGCTGGATAGGAATGTGCAGAGCATGGTGACTCCTGGACTTCTTGTTATTCTCTTGGGTCTCCAACTACACCTGCCTCATAGCACTAACATATTTCCTTTTATGTGCAACTATTTTCACTAACACTTGGCATTCCATAAGTCACTTAATGGAATTTGGTTATGCACTTTAATTATTATTAAATCATATGATCCCCCTTTTTATACACATGAAGTCTTCGCACCCCATACTCTTTTTGTTTAGCTAGGTCCACAACTGCAACATTTTTATTAATATGCATAAGATATCATATTTACAACACCAATCTTCTTGTCCTGAAAACAAATAATAAAATATGCATGTAGGCATATTAGCCCCAAAACATAAAAACACATATGCACATGGGAACAATGGTCCCAAAAGAATTCCTCGGTTCATCATCCTAATTAATATGTTTCAATTCACTAGCCTAAGTTTCGTATATAAATGTTATTTACAATATAGAAGTCGATTAAGGGTGTTACATAATTATTGTTAGGTAATTTATCCCAGTCAATAGGGAGGTAGGATTGTGCTAGTAAGGTTTGTACTTGAGGAAATCCCTTATCAAATGTCTCTTTCTTAGATATCTAAAGGAGTTATAGAATTGATTATAAGAATAACTTTTATGTTTTTGATGCTAAAGGAAGGAGTATAGGGGGATCCCTTTGGGTAAAGTGGAAAATATCGAATTATCCAAGGTAAAGGTTTATGTTACTTTGTTGTAGTGAAGAAGTATATTGGTCCTATAGATATAAAAAAGTGGATTATAAAGCCTATGGAGAGAACTCATTTTGTCTCCATTATGTTGAAAGTAGTTTTTCTAGTATTTCCTTATCATTAGGAATTGATTTGTGTAGAGTGTTAGTAATTGGTCAAACATAAGAAGGGAGGAAGACCCCTTGGCTGGTTGTAATGTTGATTATACGTTACTAGTTCACATGGTTATTTTATAATCTTTTGGTTTGATCGTAGATAATGATCTTTTGTCAATTTCAGGATATGTAAGTGTTTATGGTGCTGGAAATCCGCTAGTAAAGGGCATCGTCCCACTTAGACCTCATACCATTTGGGATAGGATCCCCATCCAAGAATTTAGCCAGACCACCATTATATTGATCTTATAGATTAGCCTTGGTTTCAATCAACACACAAGATAACATGCACACAAATTTGAGAGAAGAAAGCACATTCAACAAGATGTATACCAAAGCCAAAAAACAGCTCATTTTTTATAGTACACGTGGACACCAACATATACCATAAACATTAAACGAATAGTCTTACAACATCCATGATACATGCATGAAATTGTGTTAGCTCTGAGAGCTTCAAGGTGTTAAGTGAAAGTTCCAAGATACACAGTTACAATGAAGCAACACTAGCCCCAATAGTGGAACATGAAGCTACCAATTTCTCCTCCAAATAATGATATTCTCTCCTATGCTAAGTTGTAGAATCCAAGGCTAAGAATCTTAAAGTCCAAGTCCTCTTATTGAGGCATGAGGGTTTATTTATAATAAGTGAGGTGACCTTTGACCTCCCCATGTGACTCTTGATCTCCCTCATGACTCTTGAGATCCCATGTGACTTTTGAGCTTCTCTATGACCCTTGCAGTACCTAATGACTCTTCAAATTCCTCATGTGACTCTTGGAATTCCACTCACACAATTTACATTTATTTTATTATTTTCAAAATACAATATTACATTGGACAAAAAACTAGCCATATCCATGATCCAAAATAACACATCTTATTTAAACTTAAGGAGACCGCAACTCGGGGACCATGACATGTAGCTCCATTATAATATGTTGGTACCAAGTAATATATTATTCCTCTATGTACCCAACCTTTTACGGTAGCTCTGGATTATATCTAATCTTTCCATCCAATGCATCTGGATATATAGTCATAGCACTTGTCAAAATGTTGTTCCACAACATGACTAACTTCATATGTAGCTTGATTGGCTCAACTACATATTACAAATATAGTGTTCGTTACATAATTACTGAGGTGCTCATAGACTTGTATAAAAACTCTTATCTTTGCTCTACCAATCTCAACATCTTTCCTTCCTTTCCTGATGAAAATTGTGGGTACATTTAAATACTTGTCACCCCATTCTTGGTTCACATCCATAGTTGCATAAGTTGTCTTCAAGAATTTCACATTATCTTGCAATATTTTTTGTACTTATACAAGGGAACCACTTCCTTATGTAAAGATATTATCTCCTCATACACCTATTTCATTGAGCCTTCCAGCAACCTCATCCCTTCAAGTATGGTTTCCTATAATCCCTCTCTGCTTGCACTAGTGGAAGACATCCTATGATTTTGGTAGTGAGATGATCAATATGTCGCTTTGCAGTAGCCAATTCCTTATTCAACCATTCATTCTTTTTCATCAGGAAATTTGTATTCTTTTATGTGGCCACTACAAAGGCTTCATTCGATGAAGTGATTACTTTAGGAGTTTCCCTGGTGTTTGACACAATCACCTTTTTTGTGTTGATGGAAACAGGATGATCAATATCATTTGGATGGTACTTTCTTCTTTCCTGTGCTATCTTGTTCTTTAGATCATTGAAAGTAAAGCTAGAAATATCCATGACCTTATCATTAGGTGGAGGAAGGAACCCTAATTCACTGAATGCGAGATGGCCACTAGTCAGGGGAGTTATGGGCCAAATGTTTGTTTTTTCTGCAATCAACATAATATCAGTTTCTTGATCCTCGTCCTCTCATTCGTCAACTATATCCTGGGCCTGAAAATATATAAATGATTTGTATGAGAAGGTCCTACCTCATCGCCTAATATGGATGCTCTGAAAGAATTATACAAATTCTTGATCTTCTCCTCATCTTCCCAAGAGTAAAAAATATACGGAAAACAAAATGCAACTTTTCACTGTGTCGCTTCCATACACCTCTAGGGTCATATCGATTGAAGCTCATTTCTCTGAACCTAAGGCTATTTTGTTCTACAACCTCTTCTTATACTACCTTCAAATTCTTTAGTTCATATGACCCTACTTGTAGAGGGAAGATAGGCCAAGGTGACTTCTTTATCTATAATAGTTGTGAAAATCCTAAGCATAACTGATAACTACTCTCCTGCATGAATTTTTTTTTAGTCGCATACTTCAACATAAGATGAGGAGCTTTATAGGATCCAAATATTTTGATATGTGTTCCTAATAAGAATCAAACCAATCTGCAACTTCAACAATTGCCTCTTTGGCCTGATTAGTTATGCATGATGCCTCGACCTCAAAGATCATTTGGTAAAGAACAAAAATAAAGTGCTTGACTATCTTGTCATATACTCCCCTATAACTGACTTCAAACAATACTTTGCAGTGGGTGTGGATAGAGAGTTTTGACTATTCCATTTCCACTATAGACCTAGAAACTCATTTTTGGCACAAATCCCATCAAGAAAGTCTATGGACATATAAAATTTAGGTTTCTCACCCTGTGTGAACCTTTTCTCCTTTGCTACAATCATTTGCAGTTGTTGGGCTAATATGTCTGATTAGATAAATATATTTCCTTCTGAGACAACTGGTAGAGCATATAAATCCACCCTTCTTCACAGAACAATGGTGTTCTCATGCCCATATAATATGCATCACATAGCCATGAGGCACTAATAAACTTTCCTTAGTGACTTTGTTCTGTAGATTCCCTTAAGTTTTTAGAAAAAATTGTTGGTTCTTGCTACCATGACTTGCTACAATACAAATTTTCCAGAATATGAAGGAAATGGTGGTGATTCACCCTCCAAGTGTTACAGTATGCTATCCCTCTGTTGAAACCCATAATGTTCATGTTTCTTCTCTGAATTCATGCTATTACAACTATTAGAAATATTTCAAGACTTCCTCACAGATTCGTTGGTATCAATATGTTATGCATGTGCTTGTAAGTTCCTCACAGATTCATTTGTATCGACATTGTTAATGCTAGTGCCTGCATGGATTATTGAAATTATATCTTTAAAAGTTGCTCTTCATGAATCATAACACACAACCTCTCTTCTGCCCATTATATCTACTTCTGACTCAAATAAGTATAGGAATTCTTAAAGCCACAAAGCTCTATGTGTTATGCATAGAATTGTTGATGTTGTAAGCTCCATATGATGAGTTACTCCTTCTCCTTATCCTCTATCATTGCTCTACAAAAGCTTATTAAACTGTAAGTCCTTGGACTACTCAGTGTCCACTGTTTTATGCATATTTATGGTATTTTTATATGGGAATAAGATCCAAGAAATTCATGTCTTACTCCTTTAGGTGAATGAATCAAACCAATATATATATATATATTATATATATATATAGTATCTCCATTTCTAGAAAATCATATGAGATACACAAAATCTAGATGTGCCCAGGCACTAGTCTTGTAAGAAATCCAAGGTTGTCTCTAGGAGCTACAATAATATTCATCATTAAGCTAGTTGGATTGGTTTACTAGTTCACAATTTTGGAATTTTTGGAAGTATTGTGTAGCAAAATAGTAATACATTTATGTTTCATTTTAGCATGTGTTAATGAGATTCTTTTGAGTTTATTTCACTTCAATTGAAGCTTAAAAATATCCAACTTAATAACAAAATTTACCCCATAGCATCTGCACTTGATTATATTATGCATTTGATAGGTTAACTAGCTCACCGATTCTTGAATTTCTAGGTTTTATAGTAATTTTTGCTAATTTTTAGCACATGTTAAGAAGGGTACTTTTGAGTGATTCCACTTATATTGGAGTCCTAGGACATCTTACTTAATAACAAAATTGACCCCATCTTATTTTCATTTTATTTGCTTGGTCATTCGGTGAGATAACTCGAAGGGCATACTAGATGGCACTATGTATTTTAGTATTTTCAAGTATAAAAATCATAATCTTTCTTGAGTGCATGTGAAACTATGTGTTTGCATGGCTAAGCATTGCCATTTGCATTTTTCATCCTATCATCAACACCTTCCCTCTGTCAACAACTCCTCCAAAACATTGTTCATCAAGAGTACATTTTTGGGTTGTTGACGACCACCGTGTGTATTGGTCCCTGTGCAAGATGGGCCCCTAAAAGGTACTAAGCTTGGAGAGGAAACCATACAACCTTCATCTACCCTCCATTACCCTCTCCTACCTTCAAATCGCCTTTATCACCCTTAAAATGCTCATGGATTCAATCCAGTAGCGAAACAGGGAAATCATGTAACATCCTATATCACTGTGTAAAAGCTCTCCAAACTTGACTAGAACTGTCCTTGAAGCTTGATTTTTGTTTCCTAGCCCTGAGTAATGCCCCATAGGCTTTGAAACCATGATTTATGAATGTTAGAGACCACTTAGGATTCATCTTTTCACCATTGCAATATATCTCTACAATTAGGGTTAGTAAACATGTTCATGCATTGAATGGTACATGGATGGTTTACATGATTACTTTTTGAAAGGCTTAATGAACGTTGTTACTAGCACATGGTTTCTTTGGAGGCAACGATGTAGAGTTGGTTCACACTCTTTACTTTATGCAATTAGAATAAGTTTGTTTTCCTTGTCTTTTGTTTCCTGCAATAGGTTAATGTTTTCATTTCAAAAATTTCAATTTTTGCAATTAGTTTAGGCTTGATTTCATGATATTCACTTCATTGCATGAGATCAACAAAGAAAAACACATTACATGTTGCATATATAGTCCCGACACCTTTTAAATTTGTACAAACCCCATATTGATAATTAAAATTGGTAACCTTAAGAATTATAACATTCTTATCATAATACGAATACCATCAATTATATTAAAAATATAAAAATAAAAATAAAAACTTTCTTAAAATTATTTTTATACAAACTCATCTCATTATTATTATTTTAAATATATTAAAACAAATTTAATTAAATTAGGCTTTTTAATGTTTTATTGAAAAGTTAAATATATTAAATGACATCCAATATAAAATTCAAATTATTTTCCATTAAAAAAAATAACAATCATCATGTCTTGTATATGTAATAGAGAATAAATAATAAAGAGCAAAGTATTCTATTAATTTTTTTGAAATCAATCTAGTTGGTTGATTAAATTATTTTTTCCATACGATATACAGTTGAATAGTAATTCATTTTAATCGTAAATTAGGAGAAAAATAAAATCCAATCACACATGAAAGGAATATTTTTCATTATTAGTAAAGTTAAATTAATATTTTTCAAATAAAGTAAAGTTTCATGACAATAAAATTTATAAAGTGGGGACATAAGTAGATTGTTTTTAATACTCACATGCATAATAAATCAACACTACTATGAGGTTTCCCTATGAGTACCAACATATGGGCAGCATTGGGACCCACAAAAGTTTCAACTAGGGTTTGAGGGTCCAATTCAGGGGAATATGACTTGGTGGATTCTGACTAGGCATGTGGTCGTTTTCCTTGTTCCCGCACCCCATGTAACATGTAGTAAAGAAACAAAAGCAAAGGGTATCTTCGTGTTATTGTAATCCATGCAAAATACTCGTGTCTTAGAATTCTGTGCCAAATTTCACATGACCTCATTTTAATTTTAGCTTTTCAGCATGGCAATCATGTACATTAATAAAATAACTGGAAACCAACATTAAATCAATCTGGTGTAATATGATAATAAACAATATCACCTTAATTATTTAGTGGAGTAATTATTTAGTGGAGAAGTAAATAGATTGTTTTAAGTACTTATTTTAGAGTGCAAAATATAATATATGATTTTTCATTGTTTAAATTGTATTTTTGAATGCCAAATATGATATATATAGTATTAAATAAAAATTTTAACCATCAGGTTATTTGTTTATTTTTTTCTATATATATTTATATATGAAGTGTGAAATGGCTAAATAGATAATATAGATATTCACATGAGTTTATTTAAATTATTGTTGAAATATTTTTGAAAAGTACAAGATTTAAGCATCTTATTCACCCAATTTTTTACATTAATACTTACAACATATTCATTTTTTAAAATTACAGTGAACATTAATTTTCTATTTAGAATATCAATTTTTATTTTTATTTTAATTTAAAGGCCAAAGATAGCATAGACAAACTTACACACCCCTATACTCGGCTATAGAATAAGCCACGGCTCAATAAAATAATATTAGATGATTATAAAAAGAGATAAAAAATTTATAAAAAGAAAGACTTAAATCTTAATATAGGTTTATGTTTTGTAATATTAAAATTATTTGAAAAATTATAATTAAAATATTTATATATATATATATATATTAATAAATAAATAATAATATTTAATATTTTTTATATAAATGTTAAAAAAAATATAAATTTGAATACAAAATAATTATAAATATCAATTTAGTGTAGAAATAAAATTGTTGTTGTGTTTGAGAACAACATTAAGCAAGATAGTAAAGCGTGGTTACTCACTATGAAGAATTATTTTAATAACATTAGAGATAAGGTGATGAATTATAATTTCACTATGAATACAAAACAAATATATTTGTAGTGAGATAATCAAATTAATATGAAGGAGGTTTAGGATAAGATTTTTTTTAATAGTAATTTTGAGTGGTTATATATATATATATAAATAAAAATATTACTATGCTTTAGAGAATTTATGGTGGTTGGGAATAAAGTGACTAATGAATATGGCAAAAGGTTCCTATAAATAATTTTATATATACTCATTTATGACGGAATGAAAAACCAAAGATAAATCAATATATTAGTGGGTTTAATATAATGAACTAACTAAATATTGTATCTCTAAGAACAAAAGAAAAAGGTGTAAGAGAAAAGAAACATTACACAGGAATGTGAAGAAAAAGGTTAAAGAGAAAAGAAACATGAGGCAAAAATATTACAATCATTTAGTCTTTATTTTTCTATCATGGTTATGGTATATTGAATTGTCTTAAAAGAGTTACATCTTAGGAAGAATACTAGAAAAAGGTCGAGAATTTTATGTTCTGTAAATTTAAGGATAAGGAGCGTTGTTAATGATATTCTCCTAATGGGAAAGGTGGATGCCTAATACTGAGTTCTTTCAATGACTTACAGAGGTTATAGGGTATCTCAAATTTTCCTTTTCATTTTATTATCTTGACAATAAGTTCCGATACTACTTTGTCACATATCCCTACTAAATTTATCTTAACAACACTTGCAAAAACTTGATTTTCATTTCTCGTGCATTTTCAAACATTTTACATAATATAAGCCTTTCTTCAAATACTTCATATACAACCAATTAAGTGGTCTTTTTCTTATAGACTTTCTGTCAAACATTTTGTATGAAATCAAATAAGAAACATTTCTTTGATTCCAATTGTAAGATACTAACTAAAATATACCACTCAATCATGTAACTTTTGGTTTATATCTTTGAGGCATTTTATCAAATAGTTTGTATTGAATTGTAATAAAACACATTTAACACCTTTATTCAAATGCTTTGCATGCAAATAGGCATAGATTAGCTACAATAATACTGTCATACAACAACGCTAACATACATCAATAATATTCCCATCCACAAAACGACATTTTCATTGGGGCATTTGATCAAACAATTTATATGTAATGAATCATTAAACCATTTAGTTATTTCTTCAAACACTTTGAATGAAAAATAATATGGAAACTTCCTCATGGAATATCTACTAAATTATAGCAGTCCTAGTTTTGAAAACTGAAATAGATGATCAATGGGAGTTCTCCTTACTATGATCCAAGTTACAACCTTTGTAACCTACTGGATGAAAAGTTATAGATGAAATTCCAATATGACTTGTTTGATGCATGATTTTAAGAGCATCCAGGAAGCTCGACTTCCTCTGATCATATCTCCTAGAATATTGTGATCCAAGATCTGGAAGTTAGACCAGATGATTAATGGGATTTTTGGTCACTATGGTCCATTTTTTTATTTCTAAAACCTCCCAGAAGAAAACTTATAGAAGAAGCATCAACATGACATATTTAAAACTAAAATTAGGAAGCCCAACTTCCTCTAATCATATTTCCTAAAATTCTGTGGTCCAAGATCTAAAATTGAACTAGAGGATCGATGGGATTTCCCCTTACTATGGTTCAAGTTTAAGCTTATGGAACCTCCCAAAAGAAAATTTATAACATAAATTCTAGCATGACCTTTTTAAAGAAGAATTTAGGAAGCCTATCTTCCACAACTAGTGTTATTACAGAATTTAATACATATAAAACACTACAACCAAATAATTTAACAATTACAACCATGATAAATTTGTTGAAGGGTAAATGCATGTATAAGTAAACTTGTTGAAAAGGGAAATTAAATAAGCATGCATAAGAGATAGTTATCTCAAGTCAAATATTTTACAATCTGGCACTGAAGAAGGGTGAGCAACTCTCCACCCAGGCTCAACCATGTTGTGGTCTTTCTCATATATGGACACCCTGATCTAGATCTTGATGCCTTGAGGGAAAACTAAAATCAAGGATTTAGCACACAATTTTTAGACCATATTTAACACAAAATGTGAAGGCCACTCTCCTTCACACATAGGAAAGGATCTCAGTGTTCAACCTTTCCATTTTTTTACTAGGCCTATATACATTAAAAAATGACAATGCAAGTTTGCACGACAAAAGGAAGTCCTTCTCTGATCTCTTTAGTCCCTTGAATCTCCCTAGGCTTCAGTGCTCTATGTGGCACACACAAATAAAACAACTCCTAGTCCTCAAAGCCATCTAGTCCAAGCAAAAAGCACTATAACACATCCAATTCATGTTACAAAAGTTGTCACCAATTATCATGTCAATTCGAATTTTTGAGTGAGAGAGGGAAAACATGAGTGTATGAGAAGAATAATGGATTAATGCTCAAAAAGAAAAAGGAAAAGGGAAAAATAAAATATTCCCAATGGCTAGTTTTTTATTTCTTTTCCAATTTTATAAATCCACCATGACCCTTTATCTTCCCAACCATCACATTAAGGAAATTATTCACTCAAGATATAATTTTCCTCTTAAGTTAAGTTATCCCCCTCCCAAGGCATCATAATCTATTGGTTTTCCCATTTATTCAACTCTATAATTTTTATTAATAAAAATAAACATTACATCATATGATAGAGTTTGAAAACATAACATCAATGTTGGTGTTATCCCCTATAGTTTCCGAGGCTGAGGAGGAGATTGAAAAAGGTAACCTCGAACCACTTTCATTTTATTAGCTAGCCCTACTGAACCAGAGAGGGATCTCTCTAAGGATTTGTAAATGAATAATTGGAAAGAAATAGGTTTTAGGCTAGATATACAAGTCTTGTTTGATTATTTGTGAATTTAGGGTTTTTGGTCTACTAGACTAGGGATTAGAGAAGGTAATTAGGTTAAGGATTCAAGTATGCAGTGAAAAGTATAAAAAGGAGCTAAATATCAGTGTGTTATGATGAACTTAAAGTGTTGTCAGTGTAGTATAGGTTTGAGAGTTTAAGAGAACATAATGAGCATGTAAAAGCATGAATTCATTAGTCTTAGAAGAAAAGAAACACAAGCGTGATTTCCATATAAACAGAGCTTAAATCTAAGAATTTTGTCTATATAACTGCAAGGAAAACCATAGGAAGAATATAAAGCATGAAAAGAGAGATTATTTCATCAATTAGAAGTTGATCTGAAAGAAAAACAACACCATGGACTCACTAAACAAGTATTCTTGAAATATAGCTGCAACTGCTCCTGTATTAGCTATAAGAGAACATAAGGTACCAAGCCTCTCCACAAAAGTCTAGCCCCTCTCTCTGAATGAGAAATGATACATATAGAATCAATTAAAAAACTTCCCCACTTTCAAGAGTCAAATTCCTAGGTGGTGGAACTATTTCCAAGATTATCTCAACCAAGAGATGAGAGTGAGAAGGTCAAATACAAAATATTTTTTTAGACTTTGTTTTGAATTTTGCTTCCTTTATGAGGGCTAATTAACCATAAAAGAAACCTATCATTTCTATTCATTTATGATTACATCATATAACCTATAACTACTAAAATTACATCATGAGTTTTGACTTTGACCAAGTCAAACTGAAAAACTAGGAAATTACATAGTGAAATTTTAAATAAAAACTAAGAAAATTGTAGAAGCGCATTGCCAACTTTGAGCCCACCTTTAGGTGCCTTCCTGAAGTCCAAATTGAGATATGGTAGAACCATCAACTAACCTTTCCTGTCTATTTTCTAGAACACCTTGAATTTTTGAAAATGACCCATGGGAAGGCCTTCAAAAACTCATTCTCCCAAGGTGTCTCTAGAAGCACAATGCCTGTAAAAAAGAGTGGCAGAATGATGATTTTTTTACCCCTTTTTCTCAAATTTTGAGCCCTCTCTGAGAAATATGATGGAATTTTTTTTGAGAGGAGGTCATTAGATTTCCAAAACTGTAAGCCGCTTATCATTTGTAGCCCTAAGGAAAAAGCGCAGCGTCAAGGCGTTGTGCTTTTGTAACTAGCCCAATTTCTGCATTTGGCACCAAAATTCTCAAAAAACCAAGAATGCTAAAAAAACTTCAAAACTGGTCATGAAGTGTAAAATGAGGTATTTCATGCCCTCATGGATGCTTCAACAAGCATATCCAAGTTATCTCTCTCATTTTTGTCCTTTAGGGTTTCCTTTAGCTTATTTTTCAACTGCTTGAGCTTGGTGTTACATATCATGTTTCTAGTTTGATAATGATGTGTCATATGCCTAAATAGCTAATTATCCTTGCTGGATTTGTCAAGAAGTTGTTCTAAGTGGCCATTGACCTTACTTAGCCAATACTCTCTATCCTCATTGATCTCCAATGCAATTCTATCCTCCATGTCTAGGTCTTTATCTAGCAGATTATGTCATTTCTCCTCCTTCAATGCCTTTTTGAGTCCCTTGGTCCTTGGCCTCTTTTTCCTAACTTTTTTTTCAGTTTCCTCATGCTCACTAGAATCCAACACTGCTTTTCCTTTGTGTCCTTGTTGTAGCATCTTAGATTTCTCTTTCTCCATAATAAGATGTTTAGCCATAAGTTGACGGTTTTCTTGCTCAAGGAAGGAGATGATGAACCTTGCTATTTCCATATTATCCATGAGTTATTTGATCTGAGAATCCTTCTCTTCGATAGTTTTTTTCATGTTTGAAGGTTTATTTTCTTCATCCAATTCCACCAATTCAAAATCATGTTCAATTAGGTCTTCGTCCTCTACATGTGATCCTTGTTTTGCTGATGTATAAGGCTTGACCATTTTCTCAACCTGAGAAGTAAACACAAGCCTTTTTCCTCTTTGATACATTTTGGTCACCTCAGGTTTAGATGCCTTAGAAACCTCCATTGACTTGCTTAACGATCCTACCTCCACTTTCTATGTTGATATGTTTTGATGATGAACTGAAAAAGTAGTTTCATGCCATTGCAAAGATGTTTCTATGAATGAATCCCATGTCATGTTATTTTCTGCTAGCTGATGGAGAACTATAATCTTTATCAATATGTGATGAAAAATACTAGGGTAGTGTTCTTTGTCTTTCACTTGTACCCTCTCAGACATTTTAATAAGGCTTCTACATCGATAATTACACAGGTTGAGAGGCTTTAGAGTTGTGAAGTGCATTAGAATCTTGATGTGATATGCATACAATCTAGGAAATCTTCCCTCAATGGTGAAAAATTTCATTATAACTTTCATCAATGGTGCATACTTCTACAACAGGCACCTAAATGGGATGATGTGTGTATGGGCTTCTCTATAGGGTGATTTCAAGAAAGATCTATAATGTTGAAGGTCCAAGCTAATGCCCTTAAACCAGTACTCTCAATGATCGGGTATCCCTGTGGCAAGAGAAATGGTAGCTACTGAAAATATAAACTCAACCCCTACTATGATGGCCCTTTCCCCTTTTAGATGGATGGAAATCCAATAAGTTAGTTGTTCATGGAAACCCACTTCACATACCCTTTTACAAAACCCTAAACAATTGACATCTTCAAAACACTGCTTGATGAATGGTGATGAGTTGATTTCGTTGTAGTTGGTAGGTTCATATCTGAGGATTTTCCCTCCTTTATGGTGTTTTCTCGTTTCTGATGGTGAAGAATATCCCTCCATTATGATGGAAACCCCGGATAACAAGAAAATGGAAAAATAATGAGGAATGAGTGAAATGATGAACTAAGGGGGTTGGGGAAAGGAAATGATGGTAGGGGAATTTGGGAGGTGAATAGGGGCTACAAGAAAATTATGAAGCTTAAATGGAGTGAAATGATGGAAAGAAATGATTAGGAGAAATTGAGAAACAATGCTGCTAGGAAATCTGCCCAAAATGATAGGTATGAATTAGGTTTTATGTAAGGGTGAGGTAATCTGAGGGTAGATAAGTTAATTGTGAATCAAAGGATGATTTAAACATGCACAAAGGTATGAGGTGAAAATTTTACATGTTTTCAATGTCATAACTATTCAAACCCATCAGTTACACTAGTCTTACAACATGAAAATTTCACTTAAACCCTAGGTGAAGAAAAATTACATTTGCATTCATCTTGCCAAAGGAAAAAGGTGAGCAAAAGGATGATACTTACTTGTGAACAAGCTTAGAATAGGAAGAAGTAGGAATGCAAGCTCAAATTCAAAATTTGGGTGAGTTTGGATGATTTTCGGGCTACTATATCACAAGCACAACACCACCTCCAGAGGTGCAACACGGCCTCCAGAAGCGCATCGCCAAGAGATTTTGTCTGAATTTGGCTAGGAAACCTGTGTTTTTAATCAATGGAGATGGGTGCTCGATGAAAAAAGGAGGTTAGGATGTGTTATGAAACCAGCTCAAGAAAAAATAGAAAAGATAGATCAACGCCTTAGAATTCAGCCTCTTCGAGGGGGCAACCTCATTTACATTACATAAATGAACAATTCTTGGATTATACAAATGAAAAGACCTCCTCTCTATATATATGAGTCTAAGGGGTCATAACATAATCAGAGCCTACATAACAATAATAATGTAAGGGCACAGTAATAACAATAGTGGGCTTCTATGGGGCACAATAGTAACAATATGGGCACTACATGGGTACATCAA
>APFE031551375.1:125678-153782 GCA_000404065.3 Pinus taeda
TTCCTCTTCAATTTCTGGCAATATTGTTTGAATTGGGATATTTTGCACCTTTTGAATAAGTGGCCATACTTCTTTGTCCTTCTTCCATTCATCCCTTGCTTCGTTTATCCAATCTGGTTGGATAATAGAAATAGCACAAAACAATGCTTCCACATCCTCATCCTTGAAGAGTCTTCCCATTCTGTAAGGTCGCCATTTTTTAAGTGCATGTAGTATTGCCAACATTTCCTTCTCATAAATAGCTTGCTTGAGATGTAGCAGTAAAAATACCCAATCACCTACATCAAAACATTTTTCACTACGATGTTGATCTACCTGTTGTTTCGTTTGATTTTGCACCGAAGTGGCGTTATCCTTTAAAGTTGGAGAACTTGTTGTTGATGCTCGATGTGATCTTTCACTGCTTGAACCTTTTTCTTCTTGATATGTCCTTCTATCTCTAGAGTTTGGGGAGTGGTAATTTCTTCCAATCCTTTACAAGATATGGTCGGATTCATTTCTTGATGCTCGATGTGATCTTTCACTTCTTGAACATTTTTCTTCTTGATATGTCCTTCTATCTTGATAGTTTGAGGAGTGGTAATTTCGACCAATGAATTACAAGATATGGTTGGATTCATTTCTTCTTTCTTGATGTGATCTTTCACTTCTTGCACCTTTTTCTTCTTGATATGTCCTTCTATCTTGAGAGTTTGAGGAGTGGTAATTCTTGCCAATGCTTTACAAGATATGGTCTGATTCATTTTTTCTTTCTCTGGGGTTGGGTCCTGGCGTATATCCTCTTCTTTTGATGTTTCTTGATCCTTTTCTTCCTCCTCTTCATAATCTATGTAAAATAATTTCTTCTCAGCACACTTATGACCTTTATTGCATTTTTTATCACAATTGTAACAAAGCCCTTTTTCTCTTTTTTCTTCCAATTGTTGTGTTGTAACCCTTGTAGGTTGTGGAAGGCTAGGAGAAACAACACTTCCATCTTTATAGTTGTGAGGGGTAAGCTTCCTTGTTGCCATAATTTTACTTTCCAATACGTAACAAATCCCTTTTACTATTTCCAATTGTTGTGGTGTTGCTCTAAAGAAGGTCTTGCTCTTTGTATCCTCATAATGTGTTATCATTTCCTCCTTGAAAATTGACCACGTAACAAGTTTTTTATGAGAACAAAGCTGTTTATACCATAAAAATTGGTCCGGTTCTAAATATGAAGATGCAATACATACCTTTTGTAACAATGGTACACCATGTAGATCAAAATATTTCTCCATATGACGTATCCAATTTACCAGATCCTTGCCATCAAACTTCCTCATATTGCTTTTTCTTGATTTTAGGAGCTCGATATTGAAATGAATGTAACTCTGTACTTTCAGATCTTTAAGTTCTGAAATTGAGATATGTAGTAGACCTCTGCGTCCTCTTTCCAATGCCACCAGTCTGATCCAAATTGGATTCTCCAATGAAGAGTTATGCCAAATCTCCCACAGTGACCTGATTATAGACTAATTCAGTAGAGCGAACTTGTACGATGTGCCACGTGTCCCTGTTTTGACCTTTGGATCTGAAAAATATATACAAGAAACTACAGTCCGTCCTCTTTCTGTACCTTCTTACGAAATTTCAATCTGATTCTCAAAGAGAAAGTTATGACGATTTTCCCCAGGTCACCTGTTTTGAATGTAATTCAGGATTTTGCAAAAGGACCAACTTCCTCAGATCATATCTCCGAAACTATAGCGCGAACAGCTCTGAAATTCAGACCTGAGATTTAGCACGATGTCTTCTCAAATGGGTTTTTGTTTTATCTTCTGAAACGTCGCAGAAAAAGAATATAGCAAAAATGCCACGATGACTTGTTTGGAGCAGCGAAACCCTAGAATCCAAAGCTCTGATAGCAAATGTTATGAAACCAGCTCAATAAAAAATAGAAAAGATAGATCAACACCTTAGAATTTAGCCTCTTTGAGGGGGAAACCTCCTTTACATTACATAAATGAAAAATTCTTGGATTATACAAATGAAAAGACCTCCTCTCTATATATAGGAGTCTAAGGGGTCATAACATAATCGGAGCCTACATAACAATAATAATGTAAGGGCACAATAATAACAATAGTGGGCTTCTATGGGGCACAATAGTAACAATATGGGCACTACATGGGTACATCAATATAATAAATGGGTTGTACTAATAACAATTAGGGGTTACAATAGTAGTATAGGGGCCTAACAAGATGTAAATGAAACAAGTTTGGGGCTTTTTGAGATTTTATAGGCACAATATGATTCTCTTTTGAATAAAAATGGGTCGCCACATACCTTTTCAAAACATGATTTTTCACCTTTTAGACTGGGCCACTTTGGAAGTTGAAACCTGAGCTTCCTTTTATCTTTTTGAACAACAAGACTTCTTCTTTTGGAACCTTGATATTGCAACCATGAATAACTTATGAAAATTCATAAAATCTTATGCAAAGAGTTGCTTATCACAACTCATCTAATGCTTTATTTATGCATGGAATGAGGATGGACCTTGAAACCCTAATGACCTAATGAAGATATCAGACTGAGTGGAATGGTAATGATGATGAATGATATGATGAAAACATCCTATTTATTATGATTCCTTCATATGAGTGAAGTAGGCGATTAACATGTGATATTTTTCAAAAGAATAGAGACATTCCTAGACAAATTAGCCAACGACCAAATTTTACTTTGAAAACCTGATGACATGATAAAATTTGACCTTGAGACCCCTAATAGACTTGGTAAAAGCATATTTGATCGCTGGTGACAGGTAGACAAGACTGACACTAACATTGGCTGTAGTTGGGGATGACATCTCCTTGGAGGTGTGAAGAATAACGTAGACTAGGTAGCCTTATTCATTTGGCAATGGAGTCAAAATGTAGAAAACCAAGCTGAAACTGAAAAATTGACTGAGTATTTGACTTAAAAGGACTGTAAAAGTAAAATATAAAGCAAAAACCAATCAAATAAGCCTTATGGCCTTCTCCTCGGGCTTTAAACTCCTATGATAGCCACTTAGACACTTGAACATAAAAACAAACCGGTATATAGAATGGTGGTGAGAATTTGCAGAGATTTCTTCAAATATGGTAGTGCTTGAGAAGCCTACCATTAATCACTCCTCCTGAATAATCTTCCCCATCCATCTCCTCCAATAGAAAAGAATTCTTTCCTCTGAAAGCTGAAATTCTATATGGTCCTTTCCATAATTTTTCAAATTTTCCATGTTTTCCTTTTTCTTCATTTCTCACATCCCAACGAAGAACCACATCTCCCAAATTGAAATTGTCTTCCTTTGTCTTGTGATCATAGATCTTTCTGATTATTTCTTGAAGTTTGGAAGTGTTTTGAAAAACTTCTTCTCTAGTTTGTTGTAGATGGATCATCTACTTTATCCTTTGTTGCATATCATTGGTTTTGCTGACCAATTCCTGCAAAGTTTTCATGACCGAGACAACAAGAGATGAAGGAAAAATTGTGTCAACCTCATACACCAACTGAAAAGGAGACATATCTATTGATTCCTTAGTATTGACTCTGTCCGCCCATAAAGAATTAATGAGCTTCTTGTGCCAGTTCTTATTATTGAATTCTAAAACTTTCTTAATGATGTTGAACAAAGATTTGGCCAGACCATTCCCTTGTGGATGATAAGCAATGGAATGTCCCAATACAATATGATACTTAACAAAAAAATCCACCATCCTTTTTTATTTGAAATCAGTAGAATTATCAGTGTTTATTTTCTGTGTCCACCTAAATCTAGACAAGATATTAGACTCAATAAATTGAATGATAACAAAATCAATAGCTTGCATGGTTGGGATTGCTTCAATCCATTTTGTAAAATAGTCCATGGCTGTCAAGATCCATTTGTTTTGTGATGATGAAGAAGGATGGATCTTTCCAATAAAATCAAGACCCGATTGTTGAAAAGGAACTGTGATTGAAATGGGCTGCAGGGGTAATGGAAAAAGTTTTCCTTTTCCCTGGAAAATTTAACATTCATGACAGCTCATCATTGTTTTATATACATCAGAAAAAAGAGTGGGCCAATAGAAACCAACTCTCAAAATCTTGTTTTCTATAGTCTTCCAGAAGTGATGGCCACCACAGTCTCCTTTGTGAAAATATTTCATCACATCCTTTGCTTCATTTTCTACCAAACAGTTCAGCAACACACCACCAGGGCCTTTCCAAAATAAAACACCATTAAGAATACAATACTTTGCAGATTTCAATTTTAAAGATCTAGTTTTACCTTTGGGTATTTCTGATGGAGGATTTAAATGCCCCAACACATAAACAATGTCAGACTACCATGGAGATGAAATGAACATATCAGACACTTGCAAGTGTAAATATTCTTCTTCTTCTTCAGAAAGTGCAACAATCAAATTGATATCTAGTGCATGCAAATTGGACTCAGCCACGAGCTTAGCCAAACCTTGTCCCTTGATGAGCTTTGTGGGGTTTATCTCTAAATCATACTCCAGCATGGCTGTGATCCATTTTCCCTATCTTCCATCAAGATCTGTCTGCACAATAATTTCTTTTACAGCTGCTATGGGAACATAAGCAATGGTGTGAGAATGCAGAATATAAACTCGAAAATATTTGAGAGCTTTCACCAATGCCAAAGCTTGCTTCTCAATTATGTTGTATTTCAGTGCTGCATCTCTTATTGTTCGACTGAAAAATGATATACGCTGCTCATTTTTCTGATCTTTCTTTTGCATTAGGACTACTGTTAATGTATGCTTAGAGGCAAATGAAAAAAATGATGAAATCTGATGTATAATCTGGGTTAATCAGAATAGGAGTATAGATAATGAAAATTTGACTGCCTGGAAAGATTTCTTAGCATCTAAAGACAATTTTATCTCGATGTTTGTTTTCAACATGTCTATCATTTCTTTCAAATGTTCAGTGAGGTTGGGGATGAACCTTCTCAAAAAATTGATTTTCCCATTAAAAGACTGAATTTCTTTCTTGTTCCTTGGGAAATCTAATTGCTGAATGCCTTGAACTCTAACGGGATGAATGCGAATGCCATCCTTGGAGATAATATGTCCCAACAACTTACTTTCTTCCATGGTGAATAAGCTCTTCTTTGGATTAAGTGAGATACCAAACTTTCTGCATTTTTGAAAAACAATTCTCAAATGATGTAAATGATCTTCATCAGACTTGGAAAAAACTATGAGATCATCTAAATATATAACTAGAAATACATCCTTTTCATCAGCGAAAGCTATGTCCATAGCCCGATGAAAAGTCGCTCCTGCATTCTTTAATCCAAATGGCATCTTGGCATACATGAATGTACCCCATGGTGTCATGAAGGTTGTTTTCAGCTGATCATCATTATGCACCAAAATCTGATTGTACCCAGAATATCCATCTAGAAATGACATCTTGGAAGACCCAACTACCCTCTGAAGTATATGATCCATCTTTGCGAGGGGATAGTTGTCTTTCAAGGACACTTTGTTTAAGTTTCTGAAGTCAATGCAAAGATGAATCTCCCCGGTCTTCTTTCTTACTGGCACTAGATTTGACATCCATTCAGAAAATCGAATAGGAACTATGATACCAGACTTATAAATCCTATTTACCTCTTTTTCAATTGATGGTAGCAGCTTAGGATTAATCCTCCTCAGTTTCTTGCGAATTGGCTTTTAATCAGGCTTGACCGGAATAGTGTGTTGAATGATATTCTTGTCATAAACCTTAAAATATGAATATTCCCAAGCAAATACATCAGAAAATTCTGTCATTAAAGCTATGTACTTACTTTTCATCTCAGGAGATAAGGACTTTGACAATTTGACCATATTAAGCTTATTCGCTGCACCAATGTTCACATCTTTAATACCTTTCTCTGTGGGGACCATGGTGGGCGTTTTGGCAACAATGTCACGACCAAACAACTATTCGAAAGGTACAAGACCTCTTGGAATGTTGTTGTCCTTCAGCTACAATATTTCAATCTCAACTGATTGAAACTTTGGATCATTCATATTGGATGTCTCATCAATGCGGGAATTTTGCAATTCACCTTCCATATGTAGAAAATTATTGATTTTTTTGTCATCCCAAAACACATGTCAAAATCTCATATTATCAAGAACAGTTGGGTGGTGTTTAACATGGATAGAATAATTCTGATTGGAGTGAATGGGAATCTTTACCATACTAGCTGCAGTGGCAAGAGAATCAGCTATAACATTATGAGTTCTAGGAATAAGAGACAAAGTATATTCTGAAAAAGTTTTGAGGATGTCAAGGACAACATTGTGATAAGATTTGATTCTTGAATGCTTGGCCTGGTATTCTCCTTTTACTTGTTTGATTACCACCTCAGAGGTGCCATAAACAAAAATTTTCTTTTCTCCCAAATTTTTCAGAATTTTTAGGCCAACAATCAATGCCTCATACTCCTCATTGTTTGAGCAATCAAAAGCTAACTTGTGAGAACTCATTCTTACATTGCATGGAACTTTACATGAATGATGTAATGGACCATGAATCCAAACACCAATCCCAACTCCTTCTTTTCCCAATGCACCATCAAACTCCATGGTCCAAAGACCATTTTCTTCATCTGGAAAAATAACTTTTTAAGGATGTACCTTTTGATCTTTTGGAGGATGACTCGATGTCTCAAGACACTCTGTTTTCTGCACTAACTCAACAATATTTTCAAGAGGATTTACTGGCTGCAAAAATTCTTCATTATTCTTTTTTGTTTTTGGTGAGCACCAATATTGCAGCAATAATGCTACAACTCCTGGGCTGCCTACTTTACTCTTATCAACCTGGTAGTTCGTAACAAATTTGGAAGTGTCGGTGTTGTATGCACAAGTACTAGTTCTCACTGCAGGTTGTCACTTGGTCAGCTAGCACAAGATCACTAGGAGCTCAAGACAACTTCTGTGGATTCCAGAAGAAGCTCTATATGTGATGAAAGGAAAGAAAGATTACTCTATAGATGCTTTTCTATCTACAGAAAGGAGAAAGACTGCCATGTAAAGAAAACCTAGTAAACCCTAGTTAACCAACTAATTCTACTTTTGTAGAAAGCACTATGAAAATCATGAAAGGAATGCCATTACCTACTCAAGGAAATAAACAACATCTGGCTAAGCTATTTCTAGAAGTAAATAAGCAAAAAAAATATTTTTGGATTTTCATATATTTTTATGTGAATTTGACATGCATGTAATTTATTGTGTGTGAATGTGGCAGTGAATAGGTGGTGTTGGAGGGTGGTTTTGGGACTTGAGAGGATTTAGGATGGTGTGGATGGGTCCTAGGAGGTTTCAAGTAGCCTTATGGAGGCATTTCCCACACTCAGCCTTCAAAATAAATCCTACAAGAAAATATATAGGAGGACACAAGAAATCTACAGGAGGAAAACAAGGAACTACAGGAGGCCTACAGGAGGAAGCCGAGAGCATTTTTCACTATTTTGAGGGTGTGAGAGTGCGTGAAAAATGTGGATGAAGGTTGGAGTGAGGTTTTAGGGCACCTATGGTCTACCATGAACCACCAAGAGAGAGAAAGATGATTAGATTTTCTCAAAGAGAGAGGAAGAAGTTCTAGGAGAAATATAGGAAACTAAGGCAGAATTGAGGTGAGACTTGTGAGACCAATAGGGCATGGATCAGATGGAGGATGTGATGGTTGATAAGCTAGCCTACTACGAGAAGATATATGATGCAAAGGAACTGACAGTCAACTAATAAGATCGAGCAAGCAATGAAATGAGTGCATCTAGAAAAACAGAGCTTTGCATCAAAATAATCTAAAATATGATCTATGAAAGGAAATGCTGAAAAATTCTGCAAGAAAGGAAAGCATGAAATAAGAATATTGCAAATCAGAAAGTGAGCATGATGAAGAAGATCTGAAGCAAAGCAGAACTGGACTATTATTCTACCACGAATTTGTAAACACTAGAAGTCCTATGAATGAGGAAAATCTGTGTTTTTGGGGAAGCAAGAGGGTCTTTGCCTCAAATCATGGTCCGAAAGGAAGGAAGAGAGGCCAAGGAACTATTTATAGCTTTTTGAATCTTCTCTCTATCACTGCTTAACCTGCTATAGAAAGTGTTATCACTTAAAACCACAGTCCACCTATGTCCAAAAATTCATATAATTTTTTTTTTTGTTTAAGTCAATAGGTTTCTATGTGTGTCACTTTGAAATTAGAGTTTCAAAAGGTATTGATGTGAGTCCTTGTAAAAAACCGTTAGATACCCTCCATCATTATTGTTTAAAGCATGTCTTATCTTGTTTGAGCCATTTGTCTTTTGCGCAGTTTCGTAGCGCAATCTGATTGGCCAATTTAGCTGCGCAATCATTTCTCCACCTTTTCGCAGCGTATCATTTACCAGCCATTTCGTAGCGCGTTTTATTAATTCATAATTGTCTGCGCTACGAAATCAGGGATTTGGGGTTTTTGCAGCGCATTTTCTTGAAATGTCAAGTCTGGGAAGATGAGTCATTAGGTCCGTTCACATCTTGTCAGTTGATGTCTTATCCAGGTCATGATAGGTTATCATTCCGCCATCAGGTTTAGGATCACGCACATGACAATTGTTTTAAAGAGATCTTATGAGGTATGGTTGTGTCATAATTTTTATTCATGGTGCGTTAACATGCCTGTTGTATGATGAATTTTTGAAAAAACGCAAAGAAGCCCGAGTTTTCATTTAAAGGGATCATTGCAAGCGAGCCTGCACTCAAAAACCGAAGCTGTTTTGTGAATTGTAGCTGCTGTTAGTTCCCTGTGTGAAGATACTCTAAGCAAGATGGAGAAAAGAGTACATCGATCCGGAAGGTGCCTAAGAACAGAGCCAGAGGGGCTTGATCTTACACTCAGAGATGAAGGTGTAGCACGAGACTTTAAAAATGCTAGTTGCTGGAGGTTTTGCGAGAAGTTGAAGGGAGGACATATAGAGGTAACGAAAGCTTTTGCATTGAATTTTACTGGCTTGAATTCTAAGGTGTCAATGCTAGAGTTTCCTGTGTCTCCACAAGCCATTTCTCTTGTCACTGAAATTCCGAGAGGAGGACAAGAGTGGTTCAAAAATTTCAAGTTTGACATGACTCCCTGTAAGGAATTTTTGAAGGAACAATATGTAAATGAGGACCTCACCAAAGCTGTGCCAAGGAATTATATAAAAGAACATTATGCTTTGCTCCTTACAGGCATCCAGAAATACCTAACATGTGAGGGGAGGTACACCAAAGTTTACTCTTATCATTTTAAACTCTTGTTGCATTTCACAGGTAAAGCATCAATAGACATCCCTTTCTATTTGTTCAGAAGCCTTAGTAAAATGTGTGACAAAGTTCAGTTAAAGAAAGATGATTGTGAAACATCCCTGTTTCACCATGGTTTAATAAAATTGCTGGTGTTAGATGGTTTGCAAAAAATTGGTAGAGATTGGGATTCCTTTATTTTTATGGCCAGCTTTCAAAGCAAGACAGGTCTCACTCCAATGCCGGATAGGGAAAAAGAAGGAAGAATTGAAGAACCCACCTTGGCTGAGCTCAGAAAGAAGGTGAAAGACCAAAGGAAGCCCAAAACCAAGTCAAGGAAATCAGAGAAGTCTGCGGTCATAAAAGAGACAACTAAATCATCAGCAAAGGAGACTCCCAAGTCACCAAAAGAGAAAATCAAGCACCAGAAAGATGCACCAGGGCCAAGTGGAATTGAACAAATGTCAAGAATCAAAACCAGAAGTCAGGTAAGCAGAGAAAAAGGAAAATCAATAGCAGTGGAAGAAAGCCCTATGTCAAAGGCTAGTCTAAATGATTTGCTTGAGGCAATTGATTTTAAGCAAGAAAAATCAGTACAGGTTGAGTCAATTCCTATTGACTTAACCCAGTCATCACCTGATAGCTCCAAAAAATCAAAAGCCTCGAAAAGGTTAAGGTTTGAAGAGTCTGGAAAGGAATTCATGGTCAAACCACGAAGGCCAGTCACCAGGGGGCAAATCAAAACAGCTGAGCAAACCCATAAGGATGAAGTAGCTGTCAAGGTAACTGCAACAAAGGAAATTAAACAACTGCCTAAAGCAGAGAAGGCAGAGGAAATCAAAAGAAAACCATACACCAGAGGACAGGCCAAAGAAATGGAAAAGCAGATACCTCAAGCAGAAAAAGCAAAGCAAGTCAAAAAGAAAGAGACAGATAAAAAAGTTCCCATTGTCAAGGAAACTAAAACCTCATCTTCAAAGGAGAAATGGGAGGCAGCTGAGGAAGAAATGGCCAATTTAGAGAAAACTGTATCAGAAATTGCAGCCATGGAAAAGGAACTTGCAAAACTAAAAGCTCAGTTAGGCAAGTTAGCTGCCAAATAAAAATTACAAATCTTTAAGGTCAGATATTGCCCCAAGTTTTGTTTTATTTTCCTAAGTTCATTGGTTTTTTGAGGCATATATAAAAGGAAGACAAATTAGGAATTTTGGAGTCAAAGGCGAAGCTGTAACAGTCACAAAGTAATGGATAAATTCATTAAAGACTGTAATTTTGGAAAAGAACAGCAGTTTCGTAGCGCGCTACGAAACTGCTGTAGATGACTGTTTTATAAGAAAAAATAAAATCGATGCTGAGGTCAGCCAATTTTGAAAGGGAATGCTTCAAGGGCAGGAAAGAAATCATACAAGGCTGCCAAAGCGTTCAAAGAATGACAGGTGTGAGCATTGGAGCAAAAAGGTGAAACATTTTGGTTTTTTGCTAAGTCTTCCTAAAGCTACTTTATGACCGAAATATTAGGGTTCTGGTAGAGTTACCGAAATTTTGGGTTGAACACATGTCCAGTCCACAACGCATCCATATCATTAGGCATATGGTGTTATGCGTGGTCATCAAAGGTATTAAACAGCTTCAAGCACGTTCTTTTGGAAATAAAGATTGATGGAAGGTAGGGACCGTGAAAACAGAGCATATATCTTCACCAAAGAACGAGTCATCAGCACAGTTGGAATCCAAGGCAGCTCGTTCAGTGAATGCCTCTCAAATGCATTTCAGCCACTACAGAAACAATACAAGTGTCAAAGCTTAAAGAAGGAATCATGCATACGAGGAGATATAATTAGAGTTTGAATAGGAATAGGACTCTATGTATTGAAAGCACAATACCTTTGTATTTAATAAGTCAGTTTAGATATAGATAAGGTAATTAATGATAGTTTTTCGAGCTCCCCTCATGCTGGAGGAGGAGACTCAAGATAGTTTAGTTTTTTGTTTCCTATATATAGGGAAAGCTCTGATGTAACAGGGGTTGGAGATTTTTATCAAAAAAACAGAGTTTTCATATTGGCTTATGTAAAGTGTCTTGACAGTAATAGAAAGAGTACTTTTTCTTCCCAAGATTCATCTTGTGTTTTGAATGCTCAGAATGTATGTGGTTTGGTTTTATTCATCTTGTTTTACAGTTCACTAGACATGCAATCACTCTGAATTCACATAAGTGCTCAGACTTCCTGTGTATGTTTTTTGAGTTGAGGTTCTTCTTGGTAAATGTTTTGAGCATTGAGACATTATATGCCTTGGTTTCTATGATTGAGTAGCTACTTGTTTACTGTAGAAGTGTATGATTCCATGAGCCCAATGGGAGAAGCCTTATTTTTGTTGTTCCAACCAGCATGAATTTCATATACTATTCAAAGAGTTAGCCATCTTTCTTGCCCTTAAATACATGTCAAAAATCTGGGAGAGAGCCCTCTCTGACTAAGGAGGCTAAACCTTAGTCTAAAGCTTGGTCTGAAACAGTTTCATGAGATCTCATTAAGTAGCAGCCCTTAGTACAGGTTTTGTGATAACAGAAAGCACAAATGGAAGCAAACTACTGAATCATCAAAAGCAACCTATTCTTAACCATAAAAGAAATACATCTAACAACAACCTAATCTACAAACTGAAATAAAACATACAAATACAAGTAAAGAGGAGCTTGGTTGCTTGTATTGGGCCCTAACCCACGAGCTTTAGCTTTAGCCCTCTGAGTTAACTCAGTGCTAGCTCAAAAAGGACTCCATCTTTATTATCAAAACGATAGCAAGATTACATGGAATTGTCACAACAAAAATAAGCTCGAAATTTGAGCAGAGTTTACACAAGCAAAAATCCAACAAATCTGACCCTAGTGAGGCCCTAGGCATCTCTACTTATACAAATGAAGCTACCAATTGCTTCCCTAAAATCAGGGAGGCTTGGCTCCCAAAAATCGAGATAATCATCAGTCGTCCTCCACTTGCCCAGCTACCTTCTAGTGCATGATTTAGATGCTTGTACTCCGAGCTGAATGAAGGGGAATTCAAAGTGAGGAGTAATAAATGAGGGGGATTCCCTCCTATAAGTCCTCTCCTTTGTCCACTTCAAGTTATTGCTACCATTTGTCCATTGGATCCTTGAATTTGACCTCAAAATTCATCAATAATCTACATTAAACACATGTTAGACCACATGGCATCATAACTAACTCAATTCATTCTATAAGCATAAATATAATTAGAAAATCATGCAATAAGCTAAGAGAATGGTTGATTTGACTAGGTTAGGAGGTAAAATGAGCCCATATAATTACCCATTTATGAGGCTCATCATTACCCCCCTACTGAAGGTCTTGCTTGTTCTCTGAGCAACTCTCAATCTCCTCATCTTTTATGGCCCTGGTGGCCTCCCTAGCATCCCAGGCTTCTGATGTGGTATGTTCTTCTTTGCCATAGAATCATGCCTTCATGTCTATCTCTTTCCACTACTCTTCCTCTTCTTCTTCCCCTTTGCCTAACAACAGTGGGGGACTCAGTTTGAGGCCAATCCAGTTGACCTTCAGCCTCTGCATGGAGTGCTTGTACATTGGCACTCTTTTCAATGCCTCCCTCAGCCTTATGGGGGGATGATATTCCCCGATCTGCAAACTGTATGGTAAGGTGTTCCATCTCCTCATGCATGCATGCACACATTCATCCCCAAGTAGCCTTTGTATATCCTCAAAGTGTGCAATGGCTTGTGCCTGATTGGTGAGATATTTGGGCAATTTGAGGGTCATTGGCAAGCACGTTGTGTGTGTTGATGAGTGCCATAGGATTTGATGGCTTAGCTCTTATCATTAGTGGCTCATTTTTCTCCTTGATCATCAATATTTTTATTTCTGCTGCCCTCAATTCTTCATGGTTCATCCATGAGGCCATGGCCATTAATTGTAGGTCGCCTAGCTTGGCATTGGGGTCCCACACATTCATGTCTATGAGGGCCATGTTATGTGGGTATAATTCTGCCATCTTTGCCTTATCCTGTGAGGTGCTTTGGTCACACAAATCCATAAACTGCCTATAATATTGGAAAGGCATTGTGCCTCTTTATGCCAAAGTCTTTATCTGGAATTTTAACCATTGGTCCTTGAGATAGAGGCCATAGGATTTGGCTGGTGTTCTGCGTTGCAATGCCTCCACGGATAAGCTAGCCATGCATCCCAGCTGAGTCTCTTTCTCTTGCAGCTGCCTCTTTAGCAATTCATTTTCAGTTTCAAGGTGGCTTCTTGTAATTGCTTCCTTGTGTCTAATAGCACTCAACTCTCTGCCTATCTCCCTGAGCTTGTTTTCCATATGGCCAACATCCTCAACTCCTTTGGATTTGGTTATCTGCATCCACCTATGTGTTTTCACTTTTTCTTTCTCCAATTCAAAAAATAGTGGAATTGCAAATTTTTGTGGGATTATATTTCCACCCTCAAGTGGATTGTAATAGGATGCAAGACTAGGCCAGGGATCAGGTTCTTGTAGCTCTGTTTCTTCCTCCTTTACTTGTGGCTATCCTTCCATCCTTTTCTCAAGCTTTTGGGTCTCTTTTAGTTTTGATGTTGTCTCCTATAGAACTGTTTGAGCCTCTTGTAGGACTGTTTTTGGGTCCTGTAGTACTACCTTTTCCTTCCATGTGGAAGATCTAGGAGTCCCCCTTTCATATGTGATAGGTGTCATGGAAGGGGATTCTTTCCCCTTGGCAGAGGGTGAATCTTCAATTGTAATTGGCATTTTTGAAGAGGGCTGAGGTTTGCCTGTTTTGATTTTTGTGCTAACTTTTGTGGGATTATATTTCCTCCCTCAAGTGGATTGTAATAGGATGCAAGACTAGGCTGGGGATCAGGTTCTTGTAGCTCTGTTGCTTCCTCCTTTACTTGTGGCTTTCCTTCCATCCTTTTCTCAAGCTTTTGGGTCTCTTGTAGTTTTGATGTTGTCTCTTGTAGAACTGTCTGAGCCTCTTGTAGGACTATTTTTGGGTCCTGTAGTACTACCTTTTCCTTCCATGTGGAAGACCTAGGAGTCCCCCTTTCATATGTGACAGGTGTCATGGAAGGGGATTCTTTCCCCTTGGCAGACGGTGAATCTTCAATTGTAATTGGCATTTTTGAAGAGGGTTGAGGTTTGCCTGTTTTGATTCTTGTGCTATTCCTAGCCCTGAAATACATGGAGGCATGTCTTTTCCTCTTTTTATTTTTCTTTATTAGTGTACTGAAGGCAGTGAGGGTAGCTACTACCTCCCTTTCCAGAGTCTCAGGGGACTCTTCTCCTTGCTCTGCCTTTTTTGCCTCTTTTTCTTCTCCTTCTGTCTCTTTTTTCTCTATTTCTTCAGCTCTCTCCTCCTCTATTTCAGTTTCTTCCTTCTTCATTTCTTGTTTTGTTAAGTCACCAGTGGCTTCACCTTCTCCCCCTTGTTGCTCTTCCTCCTCACTTCTAATAGGACTGACATTATACGTTAAGGCATTTATGTCATCCTGAACTATCATGTTTCAAAAAACTTCCCATGCTATAGGGAGTGTAAATGTATGGAGGGCTTCCTCCATTAGGATTTTGATTAACCCATGGTGAGCTAGCTACTTTGAATTTCCTGCTTGAACCTTAGTGCTGGAGTCAATGAGGGACTGTAGGAGGAAGTATGGGATACTGAGCTTCTAAGGTGCTGGAGTGTCCATGCCATACCTTAATTCATCGAGGATTCTAAAGTGATAACCATAGGCAATGTTTTACCTCCCCTCGCAATTAATGTATTTGATTATTTTATAGCTAACCTCATCCCAAGAGTATTGTATGCTAGCCCTTCTAATGCCATTTTTATCCTCTAGAGGGGATTCATTGTTTTGGAAAAAGTTTTTCTTGGCAACATGGCCAATTGGTTTCTCATCCTTACTCCAAGGCAACCCAAGAGGAAGGGTAGTGACCCTCCTGATAAATTCAGGGGTTATCTCCATGGAAAGACCTCTAAAGGTGACAGTGGCATGAGTTCTTGTGTGGGGTACCAGAGAGAGAGCAAACTCTTGGGCAATCTCCTTATCAAACCCTCGTAATTTCTCAAGGAAATTCATCCAATTTTCCCTTGTGAATTTGTCCACCACTTGTGGATGTACATGGAGCCTAGTGGAGTTAGTGGGCTCCTTTCTCATAAACCCTCCTATCATTTTGTTTATACTATTTTGGGAAACCAAATGTGGAGATGGAGACAACAATTTTTGAGAAAAACAGAGAAACAAAGGAGATTGTTTTTTTTTAAACAAGCATTTTTTTTATTTTTATTTTATTTTTATTTATTATTATTTATTTATATTTTATTTTATTTTATTTATATTTTATTTTATTATTTAATTTATTTATCTAGTTTTTTTAGTGTATTTTCTCCTCAAAGACTTTATTTCCTCCTCAAATTGAACCCACTTCTTTCATATAATGATATTCAATAGGGGGCATGCATGAACCCTACCTCTTCAAAACGAAAATCATGCTAAAACTTGTTTTTTCTCCATTCAAAACAACTCATTTCCCCTCCTATAGAATCCTGTTGTCCCTCCTGTAGAATTCCTATAGGTGCTCCGATAGAACCTGTAGGTGCTCCTGTAGAAAACACTGAGAGAAGGAATATGGGAGAGATCAATGGAGGATGATGGTTACAAGGTTGTGGGGGCACAAGGAGACTGTTGCAGCTGAGTTACAAGGAGAGAATGAAGGAAAAGGTGGTGAGAATGCTCGGGGAGGAGTACTTATTACCCTTTATGGATATTTATGGTGATGAGGGGTGAGCTAGAAAGGTATACGTTGGCCATATTCAGACCGTTGGTCCCCACTTGCTTGGTCATCATGGCCTCTCCTCATAATCATCTCCCAGTATTGCATTGGAGTTCACACTTCCTCCACTACCTGTCCTTGGCATCTTGTGCTGGAGTTGACTGTGCGCACATGTGGGTGACATCTTGGATGAGTGGAGTCAACTAGGTGAAGGTGGCCAAGTTAACTGGCCACCTTTCCCTTGTTAAACCTCAACCATCTCGTTGCTTTTGCATGAATTCTAATTACACAAATGCAAACAAAGGAGCGATTTAGTTACTTACCTGTGATCCGAATGTATTTGCTGTGAGGTGATGTGGCTCTCTCTATTGCATGCCTTTATTTATTTTGATGCATGTTGTCTGCTTGCTAATGTGTGGCTATGTTCTTGTGCATGTTCTTCTCTAGCTGGGTTTGAGCCTTAGGTGCCTTCTCAACCTTCACGTGTCCATTCTCCTGCTGCTAGTGCTGGGTTTTGATGGGATCAACTGCTACAGGAATTCCTATAGGAGCCATTGTAGCTGCTTCTCCCCTCGAAACTTTAGCTTCTCCTTATGCTTGGAGCTTCGAGGATGATGCCAAAGGTGTAGATAAATATGGAGAGGTAGTAGGTAGGCTTTAGGTGAGGTTGATGATGCTTTTTCCTTTTTTTTTTGTTTTTCTCAAAAAAACCGAAAAACTGTTTTTCTGTGTTTTTCTTTGACAGGAAGAAAAATGATGCTTGGGGTGTGAGGCAGGTTTAGAAATGATGGAAAGGAGGTTTGAAGATTGTAGGAGGGATTATAGGTCCTTCATGAAGCTTCTTTGTCCCTCAAACTGCCTTCTGTGGCTACTTCTGGCTTTCTGTAATTCCTACAGGAGCCTCCTATAGAAAACACAGAGCCTCTTGTAGAAAACATAGTTTTTTAAAAAGAGGTACAATGGGGTGAAATAAATGCCAAATATGATGGAGGAAGGTGTGGAGAAGGTAAGATGGATGCTGGTGTGAATGTCAGGGTTCCCTTGGCACCTTCTTCTGCTTCCTGTAGTCCTCCTGCAAACCTGTAATGAAAATGAAAATTCATTTTTATTTTATTTTTTATTTATGAAAACAACTAAGGCGCCTCAAGGGGGTTTTCACCCTAATTTCCTACCCTGGCTGTGTCCAAGGGAGGTTTTCACCTAGGGATATTATTTTTTTCCCTCTTTGTTGACATCACTTGGTGGCCTCAGAAGTGGTTTTTAACCCAATGATGGGGCTCAAGCGCCTCATGGAGGTTTTCACTTGAGTCCTTATTTTTTATTTCTCTTTTTCTTTTTCTTCAGTGAGTGGGTGAAGTGGAGGCTAAGACATGCTCCACTACCATCACTGTCTTATTCAAATATTCAAGGAACTCTCGCTTGGAGAGGGGTTTCTTGTAGACTTTCAACTGATGTCCATTGACAAGCACGGGGATGGCTTCATCATCAATGGTTCTGATCAGAACTGAACCATTGTCATTGCATTTCTCCACAGTGTTGGGTCCCAGCCATCTTGTCCTCAACTTGCATTTGAAATCTTTGTATCTTAAATCATAGAGTAGTGCCCAATCTCCCTCTTGGAATTGCTTCTACTTGATATTTTTGTCATGCCATATGTTTCTCTGAAGCTGAACTACCTCTGTGTGGAGAAGGGCTTGCAATCTGTATTCGTCCAGCACATTGATCTGAAGTAATATTTCCTTCTGTGCATGGCTGAGGTCTAGGTCCAGTTGAGCTGTCATCCTTAGGGTATTGAAATCAAATTCTATTGGTAGCAAAGCCTTCTTCCCATAGACTAGTTTATAGGGTGTGAACCCTGTGGTGGTCTTCCTTGTTGTGTTGTAGGCCCAAGTGGCCTCAACTAATCTGTCCGCCTAGTCTTTTCTACTGCTACTCACTACCTTGGTTAGGATCCCTTCTAATGCTCTATTAGTGACCTTCACCTGCCCATTGGAGCATGGATGGTAAGGGGTGGAAGTCTTGTGCTTGATTCTATGATGTGTGAGTAGGTCTTCAATCAGTTTGGAAGTGAACTGACTACCATGATCTATGACCAACTCTCTTGGATACTCGAACTTGTAGAATATGTTTTCTCTAAAAAACTTAGCTACTTTTTCCTTTGTTGATGCTTTGATTGCTTTTGTTTCTGCCCACTTTGTCAGGTATTCAATGCACATAATGATATATTGCTTCTGCTTTGAAGGAGGGTTGGTAGGCCCCTTAAAGTCCATGCCCCACTTCTCAAATGGCTTAAAGGTCACTTGAGGTTGCATGGGCATCTCATCCTTTGGAGTAGGTTTCCCCATCCTTTGACACTGATCACACTAGCTAGTATATCTCCTCACATCATGATGAAGAGTGGGCCAGTAGTAGCCTACTTGCAATATCTTGAAGGCAATTCTTTTTGCTGCAAAATGACCTCCATAAGGCCCGTCATGATAGGTCAAGAGGATTTCAAAGAATTCCTCTTCCCTGACACATCTTCTCAAGATCTGATCTGGGCCAAGTTTGAAGAGATTGCCCTAATCTAGGTGAAAGGGGCACTTTTCCTTACTATCTTGCTCTTCTCTTTTGAGGACAGGTGTGGTGGGAACTATGCTAAAACTAATTATTTTGCTATATCAGCAAACCATGGAGAGAGTACTGAGATATCAAATAGATGTTCATCTGGAATTTGGTCATCCACCATTCCTTCTTCACCTACAGGCAAATTTACTCTAGACAAATATTCAGTAACAACATTTTCTTTACCAGGCTTATCAATAATGGTCAAATCAAACTGTTGCAGTAAAAAAAACCATCTAATAATGCGAGCATTTACATTTGGTTTGTTCATTAAATATCTAATTGCAGCATGATCAGTGTGCACAAAGGTTTGATAGCCTATGATATAATGTCTAATTTGTTTAAGGAATACATGACAGCTAGGAGTTCCTTCTCAGTCACTGTATGGTTTAACTTTGTCTTTGACAAGTTTTTGCTTATAAAGTATGTGGCACAAGGTAAATTTTCATCAATTTGTCCTAAGGCTGCTCCTATTACTTTGTTTGAGGCATCTGTGTGAATATGGAAAGGTAGGTCCTAGTTTGGGCCTCTGAGAATTGGGGTAGTCACTAACAGTTTTCTGACCATATGAACTCAACATCTTTTCCTAAGATGCCAAACAAAGGAAAGGCTAGCTTGCTGGAATCTTTAATGAATCTCCTGTAATATCCAACTAAGCCTAGGAAACTTCTGACATCTCTCACCTTTTGAGGAGGTGGGACCCTTTAGATGATGGTAATTTTGTTGGGGTCCACCTGCAGTCCTTGCTAAGATATTGCATGACCTAACATTGTCCCTTCAGTCATAAAAAATTCACATTTTTCCAGACTGAGGGATAGGTTCATCTCAATACACTTGTCAAGAACTTTTCCTAGGTTAGATAAAGCTTCCTGAAAGTCAGAACCACAAGGATTAAAGTCATCCATGTATATCTCTACTGCATCATGAACTAATTTAGAAAATATACTCAATATTGCTCTTTGGAAAGTGGTTGGAGCATTGCACAAACCAAAAGGAAGGACCCAGTATGCAAAAGTACCCAAAGGACAAGTGAAAGTGGTCTTATCTTGGTCTTCTAGGCTGATTTGAATCTGATTGTACCCACTAAACCCATCTAGGAAGGACAAAACCTTTTTCCCTGCCAGATCGTCTAACACTTGATCTATGAAAGGTAAAGGAAAATGGTCCTTTTTAGTGGCTTTGTTCAATTCCTGATGGTCGACATAGATTCTCCACTTACGATTTTTCTTTGGCACTAGTACCAAAGGAGAGACCCATTCACTGTCAGAGATCGGGTAGATGAATCCTACATCAAGAAATTTCTGTATTTCATCCTTAACAATATCTTTAAGTGTTGGATTCATCCTCCTTTGAGGCTGCCTAACTGGCTTGTAATCCTCCTTGTTGTATATATGATGAGTACATACTGAAGGGTGGACTCCCTTCATCTCCTTATAACTCTAGGCGAAGGAATATAGGTGTTTTCTCAATAGGCTGCGTAGTTCCTTCTCCTGGGAAGTGGATAGGGATGGATTGATTTTCAAGGTTCTTTTTGGGCCAAACTCTATATTCTTAATATGGAGAGAAGTGGAGTCGGCCACATAGAGATCATTTGAGGGGTTGTTTTGGGTTTCTCTTACTATTTCCTCTAATGGTGATACACTGGGAGGTGGTTCTTGAATCAAATTTTCAATCATATCATCCTCATCTTGCTATTTCCCCCCCATGGCGATTTCTAATGCACAAAGCGGTGTAGAATAGACTTCATCCTCAGCTTCCTCCTCCAACCAGAGACGTAGATCATGTTATAGCAAGGGTTGGGCAGGAGGATATAGGATTAAATTCTTGGACATGTGCCTGTTCTTTATGGTCATGTTCCTAGCTTGACAGTTGATGTAGGCATCGGCAGTAGCCAACCAGGGTCTTCCCAGAATGAGAGGATACCCAGTGAGCTTTGCGTTTGGCTGGAGAACTAAGAAATTAGCAGGGTACTCCCAAGAATCAATGGAGACCATCACATCTTCCACAATACCCTCAGGGGTCATGGTGGAGCTGTCTGCTAGCTGTAGCATGGTTGTGGTCTTCCTCAAGGAGCCCTAGAGGTTAAGTTTGAGCATTGTGTCCTTTGTCATCACATTAATGGCAATTCCCAGATCAATCAAGGTATGTGGGATCATGGTGCCACTGATGTGGACATCAACTACTGGGCTTCCAGGTTCCAGATATTTTGGACAGATTACCTACCCTAACTTCAGGTTAGACAATTGTCCTATGACATTGATGGTTGGGGCATCTCTCTTGTGCCTTCTTGGATGCCTAAAAAACTTCTCTTTGATCAACCTATTGTAGATAGGCACATCGTTTATGGCTTGGAGAAGTGGTATCTTCACACATAAATGTTTCAATTCTCCCAGGAGTTCATTTTCTTCTGGGGTAGGCTGGACTGTCATGGATAGTCTCTCAGGAAAAGGTGGAATTGCTTTAGTTTCACTTTCTTCTTTATCTTCCTCAACCTCCTTGGGTGGAGGCTGGCTATCTGGGAGAACTTTCCCATACCACAAGTTAATTTCCTGAATCTCCACAACATAATTTGGGCATGATGGTTCCCCACTATATACTTGCAGAGCCTGTTTGTTGTTCGGGTTCAGATTTGGCTGGGCAAACATTTTGGGTTTCTTTGGTGGAGCAGAAGGTAACGATTGTGGTTGGGTAGGTGGTGGAGGCAAAAGAGTGGGAAGAGAGTTGTATTGGGGCCTCCACCCCTGATGAGATGGATTGCAATGAGGTTGTGGCTGAGCATAAGATTGAAATGAATGGGTGGCTAGTTGGGCATGATATTGAGATGTGAAGTGCCAAGGAGGAGGTGTGGACCAAGAAGGATGAGCATGGGGACCCCAAGAAGGTATGGAAGTGACTTGGTTGGGGTTGTAGTATGCTTGAAATGTCCCTTGAATCCCCTGCTAGTATGGTCTAGGTCCATGTGGCCTCTGGTTTATGTAATAGAGTTGTTTAGTGACTCCCTTAGCTCCTTGATACACAACTTTAAGTCTGGGTAAGGAAGGGTACTTATCTGTAGAATGATTTTCTTCACAAACTAAACAAACCTCTATAGAGTTCAATGGGCATTCATTCCTAGGATTCCTTCTGTTGCATCTAGGGAAAAATATGGCCAAAGCCCTCTCTGCTTCCTCTTGTTTCCTTTTGATATATAAGGTATCCATTTGCATGGCAAGAGTCTGCAGCATCTCACTCTTGAAATCTTCCAGCATGTTTCCAATTTCTCCTTTAATGGATGAGTTATAGGAAGAGGTACTGGCTATGGGTTGACTCCCCCTAACTTTCTTTCTAGCTGCCCTAGAATGGTTTCTAAAAATAGTCTTTATGTCCCCATAGGATAGTTGGTAGATGTCTCCCCTGACCAGTAGATTTAAGGTGTCTAAAAGATCTTCCCAAATTCCCCTGAGCAAGACCAGCTTCAGAGACTCAGGGTCAAGTGTACACCCGACCCTTTTGTAACTGAGCTGGAACCTTTATTCATAGTCTTCCAAGGACTCATCACTTCTTATGGTCATTCGGAAAATTTCTTCTTTAGTATCTTTTGACCTAAAATAGTCTTGATACTTGTTGTTAAAGGCTTGCTGCATTTGAGCCCAAGTTGTGATGCTATTGCCAGGTAATCTCATGAACCAGTGCAGTGTTGCATCCTTGAGAGTAGAAGGGAACATTTTCAACTTTTTCTCATCTTCTACATAGTCATAGGTTCGACAGATGACAAAAAACTCGAACAAAAAGGTGTCAGGATCTTCTATAGTCACACCATGGAAATGAGGTAGGGAGGAAGGGCTTATATTCTTCATTTTGGTGTCCCCATTGGTCTCTCGAATGGGAAAGGTACCCTCTATTCTCTCTCCATTCCCCCTAACATTTCTATTTTCAGCCATTGGCTCCAAAGGAATGTTTTCTTCTTCTTCTTCCCCTATAGGTTCTTCAAATATGTTTGGTTGTTCACCTAAGGGTTCTTCTTGATCGCAATCACCAAAGAAGAGAGAAGGTTGGTTGTGTGAAGCAGTGGAGGTGTTGAGAAATTTTTTTCCTGAGTTATCTCTATACCTATGAGGCATGAACGGAAATATTTTTGGTTGGTTTTTGTTTCTTTTTACCCACAATGATAGTACCTACAAAATTGAAATTGATTGAACAAAACAAATTGTAGCTAACTGAAATGAGCTTGCTGAAATGAAAATTTGCAGAATTGGAAAGGAAAGCAAGGAAATGCAAAACTGAAGGAAAAAGGAATGACTAGTCTACTCTTGTTGAAATGAAATTTGTAGAATTGAAAAGGAAAGCAAGGAAATGTAGAATTGAAGGAAAAGGAATGACTAGGCTACTCTTGCTGAAATAAAATATTAGCAGAATGTTGCAATAGAAAATAGAAGAAAGCAGTAATCACAGAATGCTCTGATGCTTCTGCAGCAATGACACCAAAAGGTGGTGAGCACTAATATTGCAGCAATAATGCTGCAACTCCTGGGATGCCTACTTTACTCTTATCAACCCGGTAGTTCGTAACAAACCTAGAAGCATCGGTGTTGTATGCACAAGTACTAGTTCTCACTGCAGGTTGTCACTTGGTCAGCCGACACATGATCACTAGGAGCTCAAGTTAAATTCTATGGATTGTTGAGATTTTCTGTTTGAGTCAAATAGGCAAAAATCTCTGAAGGATGACAACAATAGGGATTCAGTTCCTAGATTAGCTCCAGGTTGTTGGGAGGGAGTTAATGCCTCCTATATTTGATGTGAGGGAGTTATGAGGCTATTAGATTCTCTCTATGCTATATAACAAGGCAATCATTCGATGGTTTTGCTAAGAGAGTGTGAGGATTTCTTGATGTAATCTCCAATTTGATTAATATATTCCTGATGCCTATGTTTGGTGGACGTAGCCCAGATTGGTTGGGTGAACCACGTTAAATACTATGTTATATGTGCTTCTGCTGTGTGTTTAATTTAGTTTTGCTGTGCACCTGATCCAACAATTGGTATCAGAGCATGTTGGAGGTGCTGCCTAGTGAAAAGCTAAGCTTGAAGCAGAAGGGGCGTATTGCTGTTGCTGTTGGTGCGTGGAGAGCGCACTGCCTTTTGTTGGAGAAATTGGAGAGCACGCTGCTGGAGTGGGGCTCTACAAGAAATACACGTTAAATGATTGGTATGTTGAACTGCGTGGAGCCTATGCGTGTTTTTTAAATATTGCTGGTGCTGCGTTTTTTCTATAAACCGTTTGTTTTTATATACCTGCTGTGCGTGAAATTGATACCTGCTGTGCGTGAAATTGGTATCTGCTCTGTGTGAAACTGGTATAAGAGGGTTGGGTTGTGTTCAGTATTGAAAAGGTTTTGGATTTTTGTTGGTATTTGCCGCAAACGACACCCATTTCTGCCTGAAATACTAGTCTAGGTACCACGCTAGATGACCGGTTCGCTAATCGAGCATTTCTCGCCTGTGAGTTTTGCGTTTGTCAGAGAAGCTATATAATAGAAAAGCAACAAGATAAACGTGTATATTCATGTCCAGGTTCAGTCAAAAGTTGCATAAATGGATATGCCCATAACTGCTTATTTATTGCACTTATTCCTTCCTTAGTAGCCTGGTGCTGGTTTCATACAGTGTCCTAGCACACGACAACAAATTTAGGCCATAAAAATCAAGAGCGCAGATTGGTGTGAGATCAACTTGGGTTTCTCGGTCAAGAGCAAGTCGTGTTTAACGTAAACAAATTGATATCAAATTCGTATCACTTAAAAGATCACCAAATTTAGATGGACGGAATCATTGTTACGCCATTTTTTTTTGGAATCGTTGTGCTGTGAGAACACTCCGTGGGTAGTACATTTTTTTTTTACACTTCTTATTCCTGCATGTTGAGCTTCAAACTGGTGGTTTCTTAGTCAGATATGCAAGTACTAGTGCAAACAAGGAATTATTTTTTGTGAAGTGAAAACAAGAAATTTGTTTGTGTGAAGTGCAAAAAGTCAGTTTTTAATGTAAATCAAGGCAAAGGTACAAAGACATAGGCAGGGTTTTTTGGCTGTGTAAAAACCAATGCAAAGGCAGAATTTTTTTTTGTGAAGGGAAGATATTTTTGTTTTAAAGGCATATGCAATTTTTTTTTAACTTGCTGGTATTTAAAACGTTGATATTGGAGATTATTGTGCTTTTTGATACAAAATGGCGAAAACTCAAAGTGCCCAGTTTGAAATTGAGAAATTTAATGGCAAGAATAATTTTGAGATCTGGAAGGTGAAGATGCATGACTTGCTTGTCCAACATGGCGTGGAAAAGGCGTTGTTGGGCAAGGCCAAACAGCCTTACAACATCACAGATAGCGAGTGGGCCGAGATGGATGAAAGAGCGATTAGTGCTATTCGATTGTGTCTAGCTGATGATGTCCTGTTTAATATTGTGTCGGAGACAAAATCTGCTGGTTTGTGGATGAAACTCGAGAAACTGTACATGACAAAATCCTTAACCAATAGGATTCTCCTGAAGCGAAATTTGTACGGTTTGTGAATGAAGGAAGGTACATCGATTGCTGATCATTTAAATGCTTTTAATACTCTTCTTGTGCAATTATAAAGTATAGAAGTAAAAATTCCATCCGAGGATAAAGCTATTACTTTATCGTGCTCGTTGCCCGAGTCATGGGATCATTTTGTTACTTCTCTAAGTCTTAGTTCATTAGAAACTATTGAGTTTGATGATGTAGTTGCATCCTTATTATCGGAAGAAACAAGGAGGAGGTCACATTCCAAAACCTCTACATCAGAAGCTATGATGGCTAGAGGTCGTTCGAAAGAAAGACGCCCCAGGAAGCCGAGCGACTCATGTTCAAAGTCGAAAGGGAAGACGAGTAAGCTAAAGTGTTGGTTTTGTGTCAAGTCAGGGCATTTAAAGAAGGATTGCTGGAAGCGACAACAACAAACTTCAAAAGTAGATTCTTCGACAGAGAAGAAGGAGGCAAATGCGACAGATACAGGTTTGACATCTGGTTCAGGTATGAGTGATGAAGTATTATCAGTTAATGTGTCAAATCATGGTCAACATTGGTTGTTATATTCCGGTGCATCAAACCACATGTGTATCCATAAAGAATGGTTTAAGGAATATAAATAAATTAATGATGGAGTTTTGTACATGGGTAATGATGTAACATGTAATATTGTTGGGATTGGGAGCATACAACTACAAATGTTTGATGGGACAACTAGAATATTAACTGATGTGAGGCATGTACCAGATTTAAGGAAAAACTTGATTTCATTAGGATCACTTGATTCAAATGGGTATAAAACTGTAATTCAAGGTGGAGTAATGAAAATTTACAAAGGCATCTTACTAGTTATGAAAGCTAAGAAAGTAGGAAATCTATTTCAGTTAGGAGGTACAGGGTCAGCTTTTGTGTCTACTGTGTCTGCACATGACAGTAACTCCATTCACTTATGGCATCAAAGATTGGGGCATATGAGTGAGAGAGGGTTGAAAATATTGGCTGATCGCAAGTTACTTCCAAATTTGAAGTCTGGAAAGTTAGATTTTTGTAAGCATTGTCTGTTTGGTAAACAAAGTAAACAAAAGTTTAAAACAGGCAAACATACTAGTAAAGGCATACTTGATTATATCCATTCAGATGTTTGGGGACCAGCCCCTACAACCTCATATGGTGTTTCATCTTATTTTGTATAATTCATTGATGACTTTTCTAGGAAGTTTTGGGTCTACATGTTGAAAAGAAAGTCTGATCTGTTTTCAGTTTTCAAGTAGTTTAGAGCATTGGTAGAAAACAACACTGGTAGAACAATAAAATGTTTACGAACTGACAATGGTGGTGAGTTTACTTCCAAGGAGTTTGATAGCTATTGCAAGGATGGAGGGATCGAAAGGCATAAGACCACAGCTTATACTCCTCAGCAAAATGGAGTTGCGGAATGCATGAACAGGACTCTTCTCGAGAGATCAAGGAGTATGCTAAGTAACGTCGGGTTGCAAAAGGAGTTGTGGACGGAAGCAGTGGCAACAACTTGTTATGTGATAAACCGATCTCCATCGACGGCGATAGACTGCAAGATTCCGCAAGAGGTATGGAAAGGACACCCTTCTGACTATTCTAAACTTAGAGTGTTTGGTTGTGATGCATATGCTCTAGTGCCTAAACATAAACGAACTAAGTTAGATTCAAAGTCTAAAAGGTATATCTTTGTTGGGTATGGTGTTGGAACAAAGGGATATAGATTGTGGGATCCTACTACCCACAAAATCATCATCAACAGAGATGTAAAGTTTAATGAATCCTCTCTTGTACAGTTAGATGTAGATAGTCGATTGAAATAGGATGATGTATCTGACTTACAACACATTCAGTTTGATAGCATTTCTAACGATAGTCATGATGACCATAGTTCAGATACTAGTCATGAACAGGTTTCAGAACATGAACAGGAACAGGGTTCAGGTTTAGATCATGAACAGGTCTCAAATACTAATCGGCAAGAAGTTCCTATAGGTGGTAGTCAGCCAATCGTGGAAGTGCCAGAAACATCCTTAAGGAGGTCGACAAGAATCAAATGGCCACCGAGAAGGTATGATGATTATGTCACTTCTGTTGCATTTACTGCTAATGAAAATGAACCTTTGCGCTATCAGGAAGTAATAGAAGGTTCGAAAAGTGACAAGTGGAAAGCAGCCATGAAGGATGAAATGATGGCCTTGAATAAGAACGACACATGGGATCTGGTGGAGCTTCCAAAAAGCAGGAAAACTGTGGGGTGTAAATGGGTCTTCAAGCTGAAACGAGGTGTGAATGATACGGAAGACAGGTACAAAGTGCGACTGGTTGCAAAAGGGTTTTCTCAGAAAGTTGGTATTGACTTTCATGAGATTTGTTCGCTAGTGGTTAAAATTGTTTCAATTAGAATTATGTTAGCATTAGTGGCTTTGTTTGATTTGGAGTTGCAGCAGTTAGATGTTAAGACTGCATTTCTACATGGTGATTTAGATGAGGAAATATATATGGAACAACCGTAAGGGTTTGTTCAGCATCGCAATGCGAAATTTGTCTGCAGGCTCAAGAAGTCATTATATCGCCTGAAGCAGTCGCCTCGGCAGTGGTATAAGAAGTTTGATTCTTTCATGTTGAGTCAGAAATATGTTAGAAGTGAATATGATCATTGTGTTTATTTTAAACAATTGAATAATGGCATATTCATTATCTTGGTATTGTATGTTGACGATATGCTTTTAGTAAGCAAAAGCATAGAAGAAATCAACAGGTTGAAGGCTCAGATGGCAAGGACATTTGATATGAAAGATCTAGGAGCAGCAAGACAGATTTTGGGCAAGGAGATTTTCAGAGACAGGAGCAA
>APFE031551375.1:154923-172551 GCA_000404065.3 Pinus taeda
CAAAGCTACAGAACATTGTTGCTTTGTCCACTACTGAAGTAGAATACATTGCTGCTTCTCATGCTTGCAAAGAGGCGGTTTGGTTGAAAGGTTTTCTTGATGAGTTTGGTAGGTTACAGGACAACATTAGGTTACTTTGTGATTGTAAAAGTGCAATACATTTGGCTAGGAATCCGGCCTATCATAGCAAATCAAAGCATATTCCAATTAAGTACCATTTTGTAAGACAGGTTATCACTGAAAGGGGAGTGTCTCTTGAAAAGGTGCATACAAAGGAGAACTGTGCAGACATGTTCACGAAACCAGTTTTGTTGGAGAAGCTATGCTGGTGTTTGGCTTCTCTTGGCTTGCAGAAAAGATAAAATAATAATAAGAGGGCATCAGGCGAATTTTTGTCAAGGTGGAGATTGTTGAGATTTTCTATTTGTAACAAAATAGGAAAAATCTCAGCTGATGACAACAATAGGGATTCAGTTCCTAGATTAGCTCCAGGTTCTTGGGAGGGAGTTAATGCCTCGTATATTTGATGTGAGGGAGTTATGAAGCTGTTAGATTCTCTATGCTATATAACAGGCAATCATTCGGATGGTTTGCGAAGAGTGTGAGAGGTTTTATGAGAATTTCTTGATGTAATCTCCAATTTGATTAATAAACTCCTGATGCCTATGTTTGGTGGACGTAGCCCAGATTGGTTGGGTGAACCACGTTAAAAATTGTCTCTTATGTGCTTGATTGTTCTGTTGTGTTGATTCTGCTGTGTGTGTTTATTAAATTGTTGTGCCTATGAATTCCAACACAATTTATGCTAGTTTAGAAGAAAACATTGAGAACAAAAATGATTGAAGACAGATTGCACTTAAGCACTCTTTGAATTATTCTTTTTCGTTTTAATATTCAAATATGGAACATAATGAACATAATAAGCCAGAAAACATTAACACATGAGATATAAGATACCTATTTGTTTGATGTCCAACACATGAATCATATGAAAAGTCCTTTATATCAATCCTTCATCCATCCAGCCATGAAAAATTTGTCCAACAACACTTTTTATTCCAAAATAATTAATTTTATAGCAATGTCAAAGAATCCACCCTCAATACTCCGAATGGGGGTGCATTTGTACAAAAAACTTTACAATGAAATATCTCATAACAAAGTGAGATATAAACCGAGATGACTAATCATATTTTATAAGAAAATAGAACCAAAAGACTTCGTAGATGACAGATAAAGCAACCAAATGGTTTATTGTCCCTATTCTTGAGAGTGTGTTGGAGTTAGGCCCTATGATTTGGTCTCTTGTTGTCCTTGCTGTAATTATGTGTTGGGTGCTCTGTTTTTATCTTCCTACTGATACACTTTACCTGCATCTGATACTCTTTACCTATTGATATTTTTTCATCCCTTTTACCCTCATTGACTGTAGTAAAATTGAAATTTACCTTTTGCCAAGGATAAATTACAAAAGTTCAAGCATTTATTCCCACCATTTTGGCTGTGGTATTCTGGTTTTTTGAAGCTTTCTAAGGGTTTCATTTGTTTCTATATACCTGAAAAATGTAGGCTGAATTGGGAACAAGTGCTTCAGTTCATGCTCGACAAAGAATAAGTTCTCTAGGCTGTCATAGAGAACTCTGCCTGTAGAGAGTGCTTTTATTCCTAATACACTTGTTGATGAACTTTCTTGATTTCCTGCATATTGATTCAATTTATCCACATAGTCTGTATGCCTCATTAATCTGTCATTAATCATTAAAGGACTGGGTAGCCCTTTATTCTGAAAAATGGCAAATTTCTCCATAAAAGCATTAATCTCTACCTGAATGTCATGACATCTTCTTTCTAAATTTTGCATCAAAGTTCTTTTGGTTAATACCCTTTTGATTTCCAAAATGGTTTCTTTTTTATCTATAATGCCAAGTTCTTCAAGCTAGTACTTACTCTTAGTATTCAAAAAATTTATGAGCCTATTGGCTTCCTCAGGCATTCTTCCTAATTCTTCTCTTGTCCTTTGGATTTCTTTTTGGGCTGCCTTTACTAGATCAATCTGCTCAAAAATTACTTGGTTGGATGGCCAAACATCATTATGGATTGAGTGATGTTGGCCCAAAGAATTTTCTTAATTTCTTCCAAATTATCAAAAGTAAGGTCCTTTTCTAATGATTTCACTTTATTTTCTAATCCTTTAATCTCTCTTGACTTTTCTACAATATTTATCTTTCAGAGATCATAGCTTTGTTCCAGTTTGGCATACTGTTCTTTTACCTTTTTTAGCTCTGAAACTTGCACTTTCATGTCCTCTATTGACTTTATTAATTCCTCTCTGCTCAAATTGGTAGTGCTGCCCTGTGCTAGTCTTGCTATTGCTATACCTATGGCCATCTCTATTTTGGCTGCTGGGATGTTTGGTGCTAGTGTTGTCCCAAGTGTATAAGGGACTGTTGTTGAGACTACTAGTATCACATCGGGAGGCTGAGAGGTTGACTCTCCCTGCTTTTCCTTCAATTCTTTTTCTAGTTCTTGTTCAGTCTCATTCAAGTGTTCATTAAGTTTTAAGAGTAAATCCATCAGTTCGTCTTCATATTTTTGCTTTATGATCTCAGCAGTCTGTGGATGCCTTGAAGGAGGCAGCTTTAGCTACTTCCTCAAGGTAGCAATATCTTCGTCTTTCTTTTTTATTAAGGCTTCTGTAGCCTTCACATATTTGGGATCATGACCCAAGCCAATAATTATTTTTTCTAAAGACTTTATTCTGTTATCTTTAGCTTGGGATGAGGCTTTCTCTAAGTGTAGTTGGGCAGTTGTGTTATCTAAAGAATTTTGTAACCTATGGGCCATCATTGCCTTACCAGTCAAGGTTGAATAAATCATTTCTCCAATTTTTTTATGCAATTCAATCTGATCCATAGGATGAATATCCTTTTCCATGACCTACAAATTTGTTCTGAGATAATCTGATGCTGATTGAGGTTGTTGCACTTTAGGCTTGAATTAGCTCATTATCATTTTGCCCTCTTTAATGTCATAAGCTAACATTAATCTCTGTTGATTTGTGGGGGCCATTTTCAAATATTGATTGTAAATTTGAAGCCTCAATGGATCATTCCTGGCTTTTATTTCTATAAATGTTCTCTTGATATCTGAGGCATCTTTCCCTGGTGACCTAAAAGATGTTACCTCTGCACTTTGCCATCTTTCCAGCTCTTGTCTCTATGAGCTAGTGGATGTTCCTCCCACTGGAAAGGTATGTTGGCTATCTGCTCCTTCTTTCCTCTAACTATCTGTAGTCTCTTCAATAAATTCCTCCTCTAAAAGGGGATTTAACCTTTCCCTTTTTGTACCGAGCTGCTCTGAGGGTCCACTGGCAGGGATAGCTACTTCCATGTCTCTCTTTCTATTCCTTTCTTCATTTAGAGGGGTCTACAAGATTGGAGGTTCTTCTACATTGGTTTGAGTTGGAGGAGTTGGCATTTAGGACTGTTCTTTGGAAGCTCCAGGTTGTTTTGACATTATAGATTGTTCTGTGCTTTGAATGCTAGTCTCTAATTCCTTACCTTTTGATGTTCCTATGATTGGTGTGTTGATTTCCTGTGAAGGTTGCTGAGAGGTTCCAAGAATAGATGCACCAATTCCTGATCTTTGTACATGCCCAAAAGAATTGAGGTTAAGTGTTTTCTCAAAATCTCTCATAACATTCTCAATATTGACCTGTTCACTATCATTTTCTCCTAAGGTCCCTTCTCTCCATTCATCCATATTTGCAAACTGTTTAATCTCTGGGATCCTATGGTGAACGTATGGTGACAATCTGTTCTTCATTCTTCTATCACATATAAAGTTGTTAGGGTCATATGGTATCCACCCAAAACTCTTTTGTAACTTAAGATGATCCTCTAAAATTATTTCAACTTTTCTCCATGCCTCCCTAGTATTACAGACAAAAGGGCCTAACTGATTCTTGATTCTAAGATGAGCTCTCTTCTTTGCATTATAAAAATGGACTAGGTCTTCATTTATCATTTGCCTAAAATATTCCAATACAAAGAGTCTCATTGGAACATACTTTGGTAGCTTAAAAGGGCAGAGCTCACACCCATAGATCCCGATTTCTATATGATTCTTATATAGGTACCAATCACCTATCTTGTATAGCTTGAAGAGCTAGAGGATCTTCTTCATATCACCACTGATCCTAGGAGGGGAACTCCTGTTAATAAAGTGGTTGCTGGATGGACAAATAGATCAATGAACTCATTGTAGGTGTAAGGGGTCTCAAGGGACTTATGGAAAATGGGATTCCAAAATATGATAAACTTGGGATTTCCTTTAGTGTCAAGCTTCCAAATAGGGAAAGGGAAGTTCTCTGACTGATAATACAACATAAGATGATAGATGAAAGCGGTATACTTGAAGACTCCCTCATTGTCTAGTCTTAAGAATTGATCATGAATCTTTTTAGCAATATACGAGGCATAGTCATACTTAATAGCAGGTGGCTATCCAGGAGTAAAAATTGACAACAACACTAGGGTTACCTCATCAATGTATTCACTATTGTTAAATCCCATAACTAAAGATATCATATCAACAATAATTCTTCTCACCTCTCTAAAGAAGGTTTGCACATAAGGAGGTGGGCCCTTGGGCTGATGTTTTTCTAACATGAAGGTCTGACAGATGTGAATGAGTTCTGATTGTGGTAATTCAGTGGCTTTCTCAAGTAAATATCCCATAAAGAGGGGAGTTAGGGTTTGACCAGGGTAAAATTGCAACATTTCATTAATGGATGCAGCTGTTATGGGGAAGAGAACTGTTTGACTTGGGGACATAACAGCTCTGCGGTTGGGGTCATAGTTTTCCTGGCATTGATGAATTAGACCAGGGAAAACATGGACTGAGGGGAGAAAATACCTGTGAAGTTTGGATTCCAAAAGTCCCAAGATGTCTGAGTTATTTAGGTAGTTGTATCTGGCTTGGAAAAAGAACTTAAGGTGATTATGGTTAGTGGCTAAGTCCTTTATTTGGAAGTATTTATCTACAAAAGGCAGATAGTCTAGGTCCTTATGAGGGGCATTGATAGGTGCGACATTCAAAGCAGCAGGGGTTTCCATTTCTGGTTCTTGTGGATTCAGTAAAGCAATTTGGGTTTACTATGGAAAATGGGAAAAATAGTAGGTTTATATGGTAAAACACAAACTGAATTTTTTCTAAATTTGGCCTTTCTCTGTGGAATATATAGTGAAAGCCAAAACTTGCAGCGTTTCGGCAGAAATCAGATAAATACCTGTATTTGGGGATGAACAGTGCAATAACAGGTGTTGATGGTGACTAACAAGCTCTGGCCTGCATGGGATGCAAGTTTCTCAACAAGGTGGCGATTGGAAATCTTGGACAGTTGACTTGGACTTTCTTTGCATGGGAGCATAAGTTGCAGTACAAAACAATGAAAATGACGTTTTGTTCATTTTATTTCACAAAGTCAAGGTAGGCGAGGGTTTTTTTATTATTCGAGCGGATGACATGCGTAGGAAATGGCGTTTTGTCGTATGCAGAGGGTGGTAAGTGGTATGGTGTCCCACTGCTTTTGGAGACGGGTGGTTTTTAGCCGGGAGCCAATGATTCCATTGGTTGCATGACTTGTGGCAGAGGTACGAGGTTAAAACTGCTTGGTGATCGCGCATTAACGCACGATCACCAAGGGGTGTGCGATATGGATAATGATCGTTGGATGAGGGAAGCTCAATCGGACGGTTGACATGAGCCGTGATCGGATGAGGTTTAATGTGAACGGGCCCGTCGCAATTAAGAATTAATTAATCAGATTGGGGGTTATGTGATTGATTGGGGGATTCTTAATTAACCGTGAGAGTTAACTAATCCTGATTAATGCAGCGGGGGATTGGGCTATTAACTAGTTACGGGTTAACTAGCTAATCCCAGATAAAATGTACTTATGGTTACAGCTTAACCAAAAGGGTGGGATATATAAAATTTTGGGATTTTTATATATATTTACATATTACGGGAAAGGGTGAAATTATGTGGGATTTATATAATACATAGGTTAATAGTTAATATGACATGAAATGTAAAAGCGCTAAGTAAAAACATCAGAATGGGTATTTAAACTTAGGCTTAATGTGGAAAAAGGGGTTTTATGTAATATTTCAATTTTTTCCTAAGTAAAATGGGATTTTGATTAGGAAAAGACTTATGAAATTAAATGAATGGTTTATAGATGATTCTAAGTACTTAGGCTTTTTTAAATTATTAGGCCGAGGGTCCGGTCCCTCCAGAAATCAGAGAAATGCTCTAAGCCCCTCCAATTTAGCAAATACCTTAGTCCTTAGGGGAAATTAGTGAATAATTAGGACAAATGAGAAGGGGAGTTAATCATTGTGACTTTGTTTTGCTTGTAATGTCTTCAATGTAGTGTATTTATAGCCTTGCGATGAAAAATGAAAGACTAACACATTTAGAGACATTATTCATCACACATGGTTCTGCAACATCAACTACCTACCTTACCTACTTTAACCTAGAATTTTTTCTTCTTTATTAGCGTGCACTTAAACTGGAAAACCCTCTTCAACTTCCTTTTCTTTTACATAATGATATCTGTCTAAATCTACACTTATTACATCCAAGGGCTCAGATTAAACTATTGAGATCCTTTTATTTACTCTACCTATCTACTTATCTGCCAAGATTACACTGTTTGGTCAGATATTTATTCTCTATTTCTATAACATGAAATTGAAAAATGAATGAGCCAAGTTTAAACAGTTTGATTATTCATGAATTGTGGCATGAGTGACAAGCTGCACACAATTGTTTATTACACAAAATGAAGAAGTAGTGGCATTTAGACTTGCACACTTTCCTGGTATTTTTTGTTTGGGGTTCATTTTCTTTCATTTTTTGACCATCTTTATTCTTTTTACCCTTTGATTTTTCTTTTAGGGTATACCCTCTTTACATTTTTTAACCCTTTTGTTTTTTTTTTTGAAATATCGAAAACCTTTGCAATAAGAAAGGTATGAACATATTGCAGAGCTCATCAAGTCAATCATGACATATGACACCTATTGGTGTAGGGGCCTAATAGGGGGGCTCATCAAAAGTAATGGACACCCCCCTAGACCCCCCTGACGGCTATCATATGGGTGATTTTCCACCCTATTTAGGAATTGGGGTCTAACACGGCTGAGACCTCTAAATCAAGAATATAATTAAGTTCCACACCCAATAGTTAAGAAACCCTAAATTGATGCTCTGCATTCCATAAATGACTAAAGAGATCAAGAGCCTTCAATAAACCTTTACAAAGAAATTTCTTTGAATATATACTTTTGAATCCTTTAATTTTATCTACTTTTTTTGTCTTCCATGCATGTTTAACCCAAAGTGAAAGATAGTGATAGTGATGTGGAAAAAGTTATGTATTAGCTATAGCAATTTTGTTGAAGACATGATTGGAATTTTAGGATGGATAACGTTATTCCATTTAATATTCCATCTTAAGTTAGTTTAATGAGACGATTCCTAAGAGTAGGGAGGGATGATAAGAAACAAAAAGAATGCCACATTCCAATTTTGTTGGAAAATGGGAAAACTCATGCATGCAAATGTATACATAGGAACATAATTAATTCATACAATGGGAATTCTGAGTAGATTTATTGGAAATTTGGATGATTAAAGTTGAGTTGTTCTTAAGAGGAAATTAAGATATCTACAAGGTAGTAGGGTTATGTTATTTTATATTATGGACATAGAAGGAAAAAGCTTCAAGTGCATGATTGTGTTTATTATTACTTTGGTGATGATGTGCAAAAGGAAGGACCATGAGTGCTTCTATTTATAATTTCTTTGGAGTTATAAAATGAAGCAAGAGAAAATAAGTAATTACATAATCTACAATGGAAGTAGAATGTAATCCTATTATAAAAACTTTAAGAGAGATATTTGATTAATAAAATTTGTGTGAAAATCGTAGGGTATACCTATGTGATATTAAAGAATACCCTTAATCTTGCTAGATATTGTTAAAAAATCTCCCAAAATGTTTTTGTTCAATCTCTTTCCAAGATATTTTTCTGATAAAAATAACCCCCATTTTTAATAGATAACCTCTATTTTCACCAAATACCCCATTTATACCCCAACACCTATAATTGCCCAACCCAATACCTATAATATATTAACTCTATTTTTTAGTATTTAAAAACCTCTAAACATGGTAAAATATTGGTCAACAAGGTGAAACCCACGTACTTAAAATATTAAAATTGAACAAAAATAATACAGTTATTGCACTTATAATGAAGCATTGAAAATGTTATTGATTTGACAAAAAAATATGAGATTCCATTACAAACAAAATATTATAATACAATATAATATCAATCTCATTATATTATAATAATAATAAAATTAATATAATATCAAAAAACTACTACTGCTACTACTGTAATATAATATAAAATATAATATAAATGTATTCCAATATCAGTAGTTATAGACATAACTAACAATAATATTAATCGCATTCCATGATATTATTTCATATATCTAATTTAAATACGAACTTTAGTTCCATAATATCCAATTTAAATTAATATTCATCTTAACTCTATTAAAAAATATATATCATTAATTATAATTAAATATATGTAATATCAATTAAACACTCTTCTATATTTGGGAATTAATATTCATTTTAATAAATTATTATTATAATAATGTATTATTAAATAATTAAATAATATAATATTCATTCTTATTAATCATTTATTATATTTAATTTATGCTACATTAATTAGTTTTTAGCTTATTTTTTAGAGTTTTGTGCTTTATTATTATTTATTCTTTTTTCTTTTGCTTTGTCTTTTTTCCCTCAAAGTATTGTTTCGATGATGGATCTTCTTTGAGATTCAAAATGTCGACAAATTATGAATACTGCTGTGAATAATCCAAACTCTCCTTCAATAAAACAAAACATATCAAAAATATTTTATTTAGAACCCCGCAAAAAAAAGAAGGTTAAATATGAAAGATTATTGAATCACCTAATGTTTACAAAAATAATAATGCTAAAGTGCACTTTAGGTGTAGTATCCTTGGTCTTATGTATAGTTGCTAGAAATTTGTTATAAATATTACATGGTTTTTCTTTTCATAGTCTTAACAATGACAGATTTGATCTTAGAGTATGATTTAAAATTATTTTTAGTTAATTAAGATATCACTTTCCTTAAATATAAGGAAATACATTAACAACCAAAACCTAAAGACATTTGGTAAATGTGAAATTTCTACCTATATGAACTACCAATAAATTTTTTAAATGATCAAACAAGAGCAGCAAATGTCACTGAGGTTTGCATCGTGAATACATAGAAAATAAAAATTAAGTATTAATTTTGTATTTTTGGAATAGTAAGTTGACAAAAGGTGTTTTTTTTCATAATTATTGCTAAGGCTAGATTAATTATTCTTAAGAACTATGAAAACATGGTAAGTATATGTCCAAGTTGTTTTCTGTATATTTAAAAAAAACGGTTTCCAAAAATTTAACATGGTTGTGGGCAATTGCCCTTTGTCCGGTTCTTAGTGTTATGTAACCAAATAACAAAACAAAAGAAAAAGTAGATCAATGACTTGAAAATAAGCTTGTTTGAAGGGGAAAAACTCCTTTTACATCACATAAATGAACAATCCTTATATGATTCAAATGACAAGACCTCCTTGCTATATATAAGATTCTAAGGGGTCAAAATATAATTAGGGCCTACATAACAATAATAATGCAAGGACATAGCAATAACAATAGCGCACTTCTATGGGGCAAAACAATAATAATATAGGGGCTACACTAATATTATAGGGACCTAACACTTAGGCATACTTGGTATGGGTCGATTATATAAGGTAGAATGATATAATGTTGGTTAAAGAATATTACTTATAGCAATTTATTATGATGAAATTTACATGTGAAATAAAAGCAAGTTTGAGAGTGAAAGACAAATAAAAAACTATTTTAGATTTGACAATACACATTTCAATCAATATTTTAGAATAAAATATATACACTTTGACATACTATTTTTTTGTTGAAGCAAGAAACAGACCTTCTATTGATATGAAGCTAAAAAATTGTTACATAAAATACAACTGGCGCCATGTGCTTAGGGATTTGAGCCAACTACTTGAGAACCAGGCTGTGGGCCCACAAAACTAGGCAACCTTCTAAACCAAACCTTCAAAAAATCAGTAAGCGGACCCGATGTAGAAATAGAGACCACAGTGAAAATAATTCAATTCCGTAAGGTGGATAACCATCGAGCAGTTGTTCTGCCGAAAATCCCTTAACCCACTCCTGAGCATGAACATGCAATGAATACATCCCAGTCCCACCAACCAAAAATCACAAAAAATCTTAGCCATAGAATTGCTACCTCTAGATCTAACGACTGTGAAGGATATCAGGCTAGAAAGATGAGCAAGGAATACCCACCCAATGAAAGCGGTATTCTCTCTCCTCCTTGCACCACATGTAGAATGGTTTGTGGCATCAGAGGCATTTTTCTAAAACCATTTATGGTAATGCAAACACCCGATAACCACTATTACTGTAGCAAAACCACCATGTAGTTTAGCAAAGATGTTGGTGCCTCCTTTTGGTTTCATGTTCTTTCTCCTCTACTAACCATCCATCTATGGGGCCCAAAAATACCAATAAGCAAACCCAATACAGAAATAGAGACCATACTGAAAATAGTTTGAATCTGCAAAGTGAATAACCATCGAGCAGTTGTTCTACCCAAAATCCCTCAACCCGCTCCTAAGAAGGAACGTGCAAGGAAGACAACCTGGTCCCACCAACCAACAATCACAAAAAACCCCAGCCATAGATCTGCAACCTCTAGATCCAACGGATTTGATGGATATCGGGCAAGAAAGAAGAGCGAGGTATACCCGCCCGATGAAGGCAGTATTCTCTCTCCTCCTTAGGCGACGTGTAGACTGGTTAGTGGCATCAGAAGTCTTTATGTAAAACCACTTATGGTACTGTGGGTACCTGATAACCATTGTAATTTTAGCAAAATTACCATGTGCTTTAGCAAAACTGTTGGTGCCTCCTTTTGGAATTGCACTCTTTCTCCTCTCCCTTCCTTCCATCTGCGAGGCCCAAAAATACCAATTCTCATGTAGCCTGTTTGTTAAACCCTTTACAACCATCTTCTTAATTTTCAACTAGCTACTTCCTCTTCATGTATTAGTGTTTCTCTCTATCTATGTGCACCGAAGTGTAGTAGTCCTCATGCAGTTGTCCTGCAGGAACCAACTCCCATGAGTAGCACTTGTTGCCTCTTATACTAAGCACTCCCTTATTAGCAAGTTGGTCCGCAACTCTGTTAGCATCTCTATGCACATGAACAAAGCTAAGAGTTCTGAGTATTCTTAGGTGAGATTGAATTCAGCGATAGACCTGCGAAAGTCTTCAGTGGTTCGAAACTTTGTTTAGTGTTGTACTAGTGCCTATCCTTTTGACCGAATTGATTGTTAATTACAAGTCTACCTCTATGATTGTGTTATGTAAATTGTGATCAATCAGAATTTCTAGGCCTTGCTCTATGGCCATGAGTTTCGCCATGTTGTTAGTTTCCCTCCCCAAATGACTATGAAAGATAATTTTTATATTTCCCTCTTCATATCTTATGACTCCTTCATAACCAACATCCCCAAGGTTTCCTTTTGAGGCTCCATCTATGTTGAATTTCAAAAGCCATGGGGAGGTGGTTGTCAGAAAGCCTTTCCTTCTTATATGTGCCTTGCTTTATTTTGTATGCCCTAAGGGACATGTGACTAGAGCCCCAATAGTTTGAGAATGTGAACATCCCGGTGTCCAGGGGTTTCTCAGGAGGTATCTTCAGAAGTGCATTAACTATTTCTTTGATTTGTTTTAGGATCTGAGCCATGATGCTTTGTGTTGAACTAGATTTAGCTTTGAAGATCCTGTTGTTGTGTTCTTTCCACACATCCCAGATCAAAAATCCTGGCATCAGAGTCCAGGCTAAGTTAACTATTTCATTTTCCGAGAAATCTTTCCTCCAATTATTTAAAGTTTCAGTAATGTCATTTTCGTTCCTGACTATTTGGTTGAAGACAGAGGCCACCCAATTCCATAAGGTGGAGGTGAAGGAGCAAAGGTTGAGAAGGTGATCCATAGTTTCCTCCTGCAGTCCACATAACTGGCATCTTGATGGACCAACAAAACCTCTCTTTCTGAGATTTTCCCAAGTCAGAATCCTTTTATGCTATACCAGCCACATGAACAGTTTGATCTTCATCCAATGTGGGTTGGTCCAAAGGTCTTTCCAAGTTTTGTCAGGGCTTGGATAGTTAAGTACAGTGACTATTCTCTTGGCTTCTTTAAGGTTGAAGATGCCCCCATTGTTGTTGTCCCATCTTAGTAGATCATTCGAGGTTGAAGTCAAAATTTGCCTCTTTTCCAAAATTGCTTCAAGAACTTGATCTTTGGCCTTCAAAGCGGTCTCTTAACTGTAATCTGGTACCTTCCAAATTCTTTGTTTACCTATGTCTCATGACTGATCCCAAAAGTCACTTACCCTTTTTAGGCCTTTATTAATGGTATCACTTTTGATGATGTCCAGTCGTTCTCTATAGAGGTTGTGTTCCTGCTACCAGTTGTTCTCATAGAACTAGGCTAGGTTCCCAATTTTGATCTCCCGACACTATGTTTCTGAATTAAGGCTTTATTTTCCCAAGCATTTTTGCAAATATGGGAACCCCTGATGTGTCCTATCATTCGAATGTGTTCCTCTTCTTGCTAGTCTGTTGCATATTTTTGTTTCCACGGCTTAGCCCAGGGGTTTCTCATTTCCTTTAGCCATCTCCACCAAAGTTTTACCCCCAAAAATTTGCTTACAATATATGGGCCATGGAGACACAAACCACCATGCGCTTTAGGTTTGCAAATCTTGTCCCATGCAACCAGAGCCCATTTCTTTTTCTCTTCTCCTTTACCCCAAAGAAAGTTTCTTTGGATATTCCTGATTTGTTGTAAAACTCATATTAGTAGGAAGGGATGAAAACATGAACATTGGAATTGTTTGTAGAACAACCTTTGTAAGAATTAGCCTTCCAGCTAAATTCAAGGATCTGTTAGTCTAGTTGTTGACTTCGTCCTTCAGTTTATTTGTAACTGACTCCCACACTTCCTTACTCAGAGGTTTATCAGTGAGAGGGCTTCCCAGATATTTGGAGGGGAGATTATCTCTTTGAAATCTGAGAATTCTGGAGTGATTTCCTACAATAGAAATGTCAGTATTAAAAAAGAAAACTTTCGATTTTGTGAGGCTTACCTCAGTGCAAACAGCCATTGTGAAGTCATGCAGATTTGTTTGAAAGCTTTGGCTTCCTTGACTGTGGGAATGCCCTGCAGCATAGTATCATCCACAAATTGTTGATGAGTCAATGTGTCCCCATTATGAGTAAGTTTGCGTCCCTCGATTCTTCCTTCCTCCTTGGCTAAATTGATCACTTTACCCAATCCTTCCATCATGAGGATGAAGAGGAATGGGGAGAGAGGATCTCCTTGCCTGAGGCCTCTCGAAGGCCTTAAAGTTCTGGATGGAAAGCCATTAAGAAGGATTGAACAACTATTTGTGGTAACTAGATCCATGACCCACTTTATATAGTTGTGTTCAAAGCCATAAGCTTTAAGAATTTCCCTGATGTAAGACCAGCTTAGCTTATCATAAGCTTTCACTTTGTCAAGCTGCATTATCATACCTACTTGCTTGTTGGTATTGAGGGAATGAACCACTTCATGAACTTGAATGATATTATTGAGAATTTGTCTACCTTCCACTATCCAGTCTGCTCCTCTGACACTAGCGTTGGAAGAAGAGGTTTGAGTCTGTTAGCAACAACATTGGAAATGATTTTGTACACCACATTGCATAAAGCTATGGGTCTGAATCTATTTGGTGTCATGGATTTTTCCTGTTTAGGGATTAATGCTATGAAAGATTCATTAAGCACTCTCAAAATAGTTTTTGATCTTCTCGAGTCCTCCACCACATCAAGAATGTCTTGTTTGATAGTTTCCCAACATGCTTTGAAGAAGTCTACATTGAAACCATCTGGGCCTGGAGCTTTCCCGTTGTGCATCTCTTTGATTACTTCCTTGACCTCTTCTTTCATTATTGGCCTATTGAGGTTATAATTATCTTCCCTGGTAACCAGTTTTAGAGTAAGCTGAGTGAAGCTCTTGGTGAATTAAGATCTGTCTGCCATGGTCTCCTTTGCTATGTTTTGAAAATGTTGTACTAGAATAGATTCCATTTCCTTGTGAGTATTTAGTTCTTTCCCTTGAGGATCTGTGAGTTTTGTAATCTGATTATTTTCACTATGTTTCATGGTAGACTTGTGGAAGAACCTGGTATTTCTCTCCCCTTCTTTAATCCATTGTACTCTTGATTTCTGTCTCCATAATATTTCCTCCTACTGGCATGTATTGTCCCATTCTTGTTGTAGTGATTCCGCTTGCATTTTCCTCTCCTTTGTGAAGCCTTCGGTGATGAGGATTTGATTATTTTCCTGTAATTCTTTCTCCACTTCTCTTTTGGCTTCAAAAGTATTGCCAAACTCATTTTTGTTCCATTCTTTGAGCCTTAACTTTATGTGTTTGAGTTTCTGTTGTAGGAGGAACTTTTTTGTGCCTTGGGTGAGCATGTCTTCCACCCACTATTTTCCAATATTAGTGATGAAGTCAAGGTGAGTGAGCTAGACATTTTCAAACCTAAAAGGTTTCTTCCTCGGGGTACCGATAAATGAGGCTTCCAACTGGATGGGCCAGTGGTCTGAGCCTCTGAAAGGAAGGATAAAAGCTATCATGATATGACTGGAGTGAAGGAGATCCTCCAAGATTATGAATCTGTCTAATTTTGAGGCAACTTGGGAGGTTCCTCCTCTCCTATTATTCCATGTGAAGGTACCATTTATTGTGTCCATATCCACCAGTATCATGTTGTTTAAGAAGTTCTGGAAGGAAATTGAGTCTCATCCAAGCATTCTGGTCCCTCATTTTTTCTCTGTGAGTGATGTGATCATGTTGGAATTTCCTCCCAAAATCCAGGGGATTACTGGGTGTCTCTCTCTTAGCTCCTCCAGAGAGGTGAGGAGCCTGAGTTTGTCTTCAAGAAGTTGTTGACCATAGAAATTTATGATCATGTAATAATCCTTGTCCCACAAAGGTTGGATAACCATTGAAAGGCGGTTCCTAGATGCTTCAACATCCAGGATCTCAAATTTCTGAGGGTTCCATAGAGTAAGAATTCCCCGTGTTGTGTTATTTTCTTTGACTTCTAGGTACTCATATTTGATAAGCCATTTTCCATGTATTTCTCTGATCTTATCTACTAAGCATTTTGTTTCTTGTATAAACACCATGTATGGTTTTCGTTCTTTTATTCTACTGTTGAGATTTCTTTGTTTTCTTTTACTTCCTTGTCCTCTAATGTTATAGGTTGTAAGCTTCATAATGATGGGTTTGTGAAAGTGTAACTAGTGAGATCTTTCATCTTACCTGAATTAATCATAAGTTTCCCACACTCTGACAGAAGTTCATTCTATCTCTTTCTTCCTCTTTTCTTGCTTAGGTTCTTGGAGGAGTGTCCTGAACTTATCTCCATTGATTTCACCCCTATGTTCTCCTGGTTTTTGTAGTTCCTTTTGACTCCTGCAGCCTTTGTATGAGACCTTCAGAGGAATAGTTGTTGTACTCTATCAAACTCCTCTTGTGGCAGAGAGTTAATCCCTTTGTTGGTTCCCTACTCTAGAAACTTTTCTAGTCCAAGGTTCTCCCTCTCGAGAATCTCCTGAAGGTCTTGATCCTTTGTACCTCCTTCGCTTGGGGTGATCTCATGGTCCCTGCCAAGTTCCATAGTGCTTGGTGGGTTCTCCTTTTTCTCATTGTATTCCTGTATGATTTCCATGCTATCCTCTTTTTCTTTCTCTGTATGGATGTCCTCTGGTTCCCTATTCATTCTATCCCCCCCCCTTCTTCTAAAATATCGAAACTATTATTACTTGGTAGCTTGCTCTCGCTAAGTTTATTTTCGTACTTATTTCCCCCTCCTTTTCCTCTACCTCCCACTTTGGTGAAACCTACAAGGTCTATTCCTTTGTTGGTTTTCAGGTTATCCTCCCTTTGGTCGAGTGGGTAGTCTCTAAAGAGGTGTCCATGTTCATGACATTTACGACATCTGAATGGGATGTGTTCATAGTCAACTGCCTGTACCCATTCCTCATCGTAAACTTCTAAGATGACTTCATTCGGGAGTGCTCCCAATAAATCCATTTCAACACATATACGGGCAAAGGAGGTATATTTACCACGCAGTTTCACCTCTGAAATATTTATATATATGCCCTAATTTATTACCTATAGATTTTAAGGATTCTGGCAGCCAATAATCTAAAGGTAAGGAGTATAATCTAATTCATGTTGGGACAGATGTGAACGTTTCTTGCTCCGGAACAAAGTTCATCATCCAAGGTCGCATGTAGAGGCAAGTAGCAACATAGAAGTAGGGTCCTCCTTCAAAAACTCTGTCTTTGTCCTCCGGGTTAGTGAAAACCACTATGAAAAAATCCTTGGACCCAAGCTATAGGTTTATTTCTCCCTTTGATTTCCAGTCGTTTCTTATCCATGTGTACAATGCTTTCTCCATGAGCCATATACCTATAAACTTGCATATGACCGCATAAGTTGCCATGTGATCCCTGTGCACTTGTAATGCATGATCATTTAAGACCACCCTAGGTTTGATGTTAGACTTGGGATTGCAAGGTGCCGTCGTAGATATATTCTCCATTCTTTGACTGTTGTCTCCAGATTTCGCTTCCTTCCTCTCCTCCTTATGGGTCCCTTCCTTTTCTAAGGATTTGTTGCTTTCCGGCTTTTGAGTGTTGCTTGTCTTTGTCTCTACCTCTGTTGGTTTCCTAAGATTTTTCAGACTCGTCTCTTTGATTTTGTTTGAAACCATCTTATTGTAGGAGGGAGCATGCCCCTCCATTGTTACTAGCTCACTTCTGTCACCCCCCGTTTAAAACCCTAGTCGCTCCAAATTCACAGCCCCCCTGACTTGCAACACTTTCGTCACTCTATTACTATTGTGAAGATGTATAATCTCAAAATAGCACTCATCAAGATTTGAATCATACACTTTGACACAATCATTTAATACTCTATGGTATTATATTTATTATATATTATAATTTCTCTTGATTATTTAGTTTTGCTATACATAATACATGTATTTATTCTATAATCGCAATTCTACGTTGAAAATAATTAAAAAAATTTACAACTTAGTACAAAAGAAATATTACTATAATAAAATGTTGACGTGTTATGATGAAAAAAAGACAAACAAAAATTTGTAAATTTCATTTATATAAACATGCTAAGGTGGATTTGTTTCTTCAACTTGTCCTGACGATGAGCCACACTAGTTGGTTCGAAACACGTCGACAAATGTTTTCTTCATGTGATTTTTACCGAAACTCTTCTTATAGTAAAAA